>JAUCBJ010000191.1:0-25424 GCA_032718475.1 Nemertoderma westbladi | reverse complement strand
TGGCGATGGCGTCCAGCCACGAAACGAAAACGTATATCACTCAAGTTCGAGTGATTGCTGAAGGCATACTGCAGTACCGTGGTACAATTCTGTCAGTCGGCAGTACTAAACTCTAGGGTTGCTAGGCGACCGTAATAACAAAGTTTCTGAGACTGTACAATGTATGTGGGGCTGCCACATGACCCCCCCCAGTCTCGAAACGTATTACAGATAATCAGGTGGACGGACCGTCCGGCCCGATCGAGTTTGTACGGGCGGTTGGGTTGGGGTTGGTGGTCTTTGCGTTAGTACCGGCGGTGTAGGAGGTACCGGAGGTGCGTTCGGGGGTCGACCTCGGCGCCGCGGTTGGCCGATAACGACCGGCTCGGTAAAATCGAGATGGGCCGGTTTGAGTCGGTCGACTGAAATCGTTTCAGTTCGACCGCCCATCTCGATCTTAAATGTTTTGGGTCCGGGGGTGAGGACCTTGTAAGGCCCCTCGTAGGGGCGTTCGAATGGCGTCCGGTGGGCGTCGCGCCGGACGAAAACGTAGGTAGCGTCGTGGAGGTCCGGTGGAACCGACGACGGAGTCAGTCCGTGGCGTGACGTCGGTACCGGAGCGAACCGCCCGACCGTATCCCGGAGTTGAGGGAGGATCGTGGACGGCGAGTGCTGGGCGCTCGTAGCCGGCGGAAGGAACTCGCCCGGGACGGTGAGGGGGGCACCGTAGACCAGCTCGGCGGAGGAGGTCCCCAAGTCTTCCTTGGGAGCAGTCCGGATTCCGAGGAGAACCCACGGCAACTCGTCGACCCAATCGGGGCCGGTGAGCGAGGCCCGCAGGGCGGACTTTAGGTGGCGGTGGAAACGTTCCACCAGTCCGTTCGCCTGCGGGTGGTAGGCCGTGGTGCGGTGCAGTTGGGTGCCCAGCAGCTGGTTGACGGCGGACCAGAGCTGGGAGGTAAACTGCGAACCGCGGTCGGAGGAGAGATCCGCGGGGACGCCGAACCGAGATATCCAGTTGGAGATGAGAGCCCGGGCGCAACTCTCGGTGGAGGTCTCGGTGAGGGGCACGGCCTCTGGCCACCGAGTGAACCGGTCTACCATCGTCAGCAGGTGAGTGAACCCGCGCGATGGTGGTAGAGGGCCGACCAGATCCACGTGGATGTGGTCGAACCGGCGGTGGGGGGTGGCGAAGGTGCCGAGGGGCGCGCGGACGTGGCGTTGCACCTTGGAAGACTGGCAAGGGATGCAGGTCTTCGCCCACTCGCCCACCTCTTTGCGGAGGCCGTGCCACACGAACCTGTCGGCGACGAGTTTCTTGGTGGTACGAGCGCCGGGGTGAGACAGGCCGTGTAGGGCGTCGAAGACGCGCCGTCGCCAGGCGACGGGGACGACGGGGCGCGGGTGTCCGAGAGAAACGTCGCAAAGAAGAGTGACGTTGGCGGGGGCGAGCGGGACGTCTTCCAGTTGGAGGCCGGACACGGCGGAGCGGTAGGTTGGCAGCTCGGGGTCGGCGAGTTGGGCAGCCGCCATAGCCGTGTAGTCGAGGCCGGGGAGGAGGGTTCGTACCGCGCTGACGGTAGTCCTGGAGAGCGCATCCGCCACACAGTTGTCTTTGCCGGCAACGTGTTCGATCGCCGTGGTGAACTCGGAAATGTAGGCGATGTGCCGTTGTTGCCGATTCGACCACGGGTCGCTGATCTTGGCGAATGCGAACGTCAGGGGTTTGTGGTCTGTGTATGCGGTGAATACGCGGCCCTCCAGGTAGTACCGGAAATGGCGGACAGCGAGGTACAGCGCGAGGAGTTCCCGGTCGAACGCGCTGTACTTCACCTCCGGGGGTCGAAGTTGGCGGCTGAAGAACGCCAGGGGGCGCCACGAGTCGCCGACGAGCTGTTCTAGAACGGCGCCCACCGCCGTGCCGGATGCGTCCACGGTGAGCGCCGTCGGTGCGTTGGCGTTGGGGTGGGCGAGCATCGTGGCGTTGGCGAGGGCTTCCTTGGCGTTCCGGAACGCCGCCGCCATGTCGGGGGTCCAGTCGAGGGACTTGGGTTTACCGGCAAGGGCCGCGTAGAGGGACCGCATGATGGCGGCGGCCGCGGGGACGAACCGATGATAGAAGTTCACCATCCCCACGAACTCCTGAAGGCCCTTGACGGTGGTCGGCTGGGTGAACTCCCGGATGGCGGCGACCTTGTCGGGGAGCGGGACGGCGCCGTGGGCCGAGATTCGGTGGCCGAGGAAGTCGATGGTCGACCGACCGAACTCGCACTTGGCGAGGTTGATCACGAGGCCGTGTTCTTGGAGGCGCGTGAAGAGCTGACGGAGGTGGTCACGGTGTTCCTTGGGGGACCGACTCGCGACGAGGACGTCGTCTAGGTAGACGAAGAGGAAGTCGAGTCCCTGGCACACCGTGTCCATCAGTCTCTGGAAGGCCTGGGCCGCGTTCTTCAGCCCGAACGGCATTCGAAGGAATTCAAACAGGCCGAACGGGGTTATAACCGCGGTCTTGGCGATGTCGGCCTCGGTTACGGGGATCTGGTGGTAGCCGCGCACCAGATCGATCTTAGAAAAGATCTTCGCCCCTGCCAGTCTGGAGGAGAAGTCCTGGATATGGGGGATGGGGTACCGGTCCGGAGTCGTGGCGTCGTTGAGGCGTCGGTAGTCGCCACACGGCCGCCATCCACCCGAGGGTTTAGGGGCCATGTGGAGGGGTGACGCCCAGGGACTGTTGGACCGGCGGATGATCCCCATCTCCTCCATCTTCCGGAACTCGTCCCGCGCGATCTCGAGTTTGTCTGGAGGCAGACGACGGGCGCGGGAGTAGACCGGGGGTCCCTCGGTGGGGATGTAATGTTCGACCCCGTGTTTCGCGGTGGGGTCAGAGAACCGAGGGATCGTAATATCGGGGAACTCGGCGAGGAGCCGAGCGAACTCGTCGTCCGAGGCGGTGACAGAACCGAGGTGGGGGGCGTGGCCCGTAGTCCGCCCGCACGGGATCGAGGTCAACGTCTCGGCGTCGACCAGACGGCGGCCTCTCAGGTCGACCAACATGTTGTTCGCTCGGAGGAAGTCGGCTCCGAGGAGAGGCTGGGCGACGTCGGCCGCGATAAACTTCCACTGGAACCGGCGATAGTGGAAGTCGAGTTTGACGGAGCGGTCGCCGTACGTTCGGATGTACGTTTTGTTGGCGGCGAGGAGGGGCGGCCCGCTCTGTCCCGAACGTTCCTCGCGAGTCGTCGCGGGAATAACGCTTACCTCCGCCCCGGTGTCGACCAAGAAGCGTTTCCCTGAAACGCGGTCCCAGGCAAACAGCAGCAGGTCGGTGTGGCCGGCCGTTGTAGCTGCTACAAACGGCCGGCCGGGGCGTTTCCCTGGTAACTGCAGGGCTGGCGGCACTTCCTGGCTGTGGGGCCGAACGTCTGGTGATAATAGCACCAGTCCGGGTTCGAGTTCGGGGCCCGCGGGGCGGGAGTCGACGCCGACGAGGAGTTCTTGCCGGTTCGCTGTGGCGGGACCGGCGTCGGTTTCCTGACGGCGTGGGCCGCGAGTGAGGTCTGCCGGGAGGCCTCCCACAGCGCGTCGGCCCGGTCCGCAACCCTGTCGAGGTCGCGGAAGTCCTCCTCCGCTAGTTGGAGGCGGATTGCGGCGGGCATCTGCCGGAGGAAGGCCTCCTCGAAGAGGAGTCCCGCGTTGTCGTCGCCGAGGAGCGCCTGCATTTCTCCGAGGAGTTGCGAGGGGCGCCGGTCACCGAGGCCGTCGAGGTCCCAGAGTCGGGCTGCGCGCTCGCGTCGGGAGAGCCCGAAGGCCTTGAGAAGTTGGCCCTTGAGTTTGAGGTACTTATCAGTAGCTGGAGGGTTCCGTATGAGTTTTAGGAGGCGAGCGGCTGTCTCCTGGTCGAGGGCCCCCACCACGTAATAATATTTGGTAGCGTCCTCGGTGATGCTCCGAATGTGGAACTGCGCCTCCGCCTGGGCGAACCACACCTCGGGTTGGGTGGTCCAGAATGGAGGCAGTTTAATAGAAACGGCGTTGGCGGTCGCTTCGGCCATTGTCGTCAACACAGTTTCGGTGGCTGTTCCAGTTCGATTGCAGGATCGTGTTGCGAGTCGCGGTCTCAAGAGTTCGTCTTGAGACGCTGGGTCACCAATGTGGCGATGGCGTCCAGCCACGAAACGAAAACGTATATAACTCAAGTTCGAGTGATTGCTGACAGGCTGAAGGCATACTGCAGTACCGTGGTACAATTCTGTCAGTCGGCAGTACTAAACTCTAGGGTTGCTAGGCGACCGTAATAACAAAGTTTCTGAGACTGTACAATGTATGTGGGGCTGCCACAGTTTGTTGTGACATATGGAGAGACAGGAGGGAGGAGGGGTATTGAAGCAAATCTCGTCCTGGATAAAATACAGTAATAAAATACAGTAATAAAATACAGTAATAAAATACAGTAATAAAATACAGTAATAAAATACAGTAATAAAATACAGTAATAAAATACAGTAATAAAATACAGTAATAAAATACAGTAATAAAATACAGTAATAAAATACAGTAATAAAATACAGTAATAAAATACAGTAATAAAATACAGTAATAAAATACAGTAATAAAATACAGTAATAAAATACAGTAATAAAATACAGTAATAAAATACAGTAATAAAATACAGTAATAAAATACAGTAATAAAATACAGTAATAAAATACAGTAATAAAATACAGTAATAAAATACAGTAATAAAATACAGTAATAAAATACAGTAATAAAATACAGTAATAAAATACAGTAATAAAATACAGTAATAAAATACAGTAATAAAATACAGTAATAAAATACAGTAATAAAATACAGTAATAAAATACAGTAATAAAATACAGTAATAAAATACAGTAATAAAATACAGTAATAAAATACAGTAATAAAATACAGTAATAAAATACAGTAATAAAATACAGTAATAAAATACAGTAATAAAATACAGTAATAAAATACAGTAATAAAATACAGTAATAAAATACAGTAATAAAATACAGTAATAAAATACAGTAATAAAATACAGTAATAAAATACAGTAATAAAATACAGTAATAAAATACAGTAATAAAATACAGTAATAAAATACAGTAATAAAATACAGTAATAAAATACAGTAATAAAATACAGTAATAAAATACAGTAATAAAATACAGTAATAAAATACAGTAATAAAATACAGTAATAAAATACAGTAATAAAATACAGTAATAAAATACAGTAATAAAATACAGTAATAAAATACAGTAATAAAATACAGTAATAAAATACAGTAATAAAATACAGTAATAAAATACAGTAATAAAATACAGTAATAAAATACAGTAATAAAATACAGTAATAAAATACAGTAATAAAATACAGTAATAAAATACAGTAATAAAATACAGTAATAAAATACAGTAATAAAATACAGTAATAAAATACAGTAATAAAATACAGTAATAAAATACAGTAATAAAATACAGTAATAAAATACAGTAATAAAATACAGTAATAAAATACAGTAATAAAATACAGTAATAAAATACAGTAATAAAATACAGTAATAAAATACAGTAATAAAATACAGTAATAAAATACAGTAATAAAATACAGTAATAAAATACAGTAATAAAATACAGTAATAAAATACAGTAATAAAATACAGTAATAAAATACAGTAATAAAATACAGTAATAAAATACAGTAATAAAATACAGTAATAAAATACAGTAATAAAATACAGTAATAAAATACAGTAATAAAATACAGTAATAAAATACAGTAATAAAATACAGTAATAAAATACAGTAATAAAATACAGTAATAAAATACAGTAATAAAATACAGTAATAAAATACAGTAATAAAATACAGTAATAAAATACAGTAATAAAATACAGTAATAAAATACAGTAATAAAATACAGTAATAAAATACAGTAATAAAATACAGTAATAAAATACAGTAATAAAATACAGTAATAAAATACAGTAATAAAATACAGTAATAAAATACAGTAATAAAATACAGTAATAAAATACAGTAATAAAATACAGTAATAAAATACAGTAATAAAATACAGTAATAAAATACAGTAATAAAATACAGTAATAAAATACAGTAATAAAATACAGTAATAAAATACAGTAATAAAATACAGTAATAAAATACAGTAATAAAATACAGTAATAAAATACAGTAATAAAATACAGTAATAAAATACAGTAATAAAATACAGTAATAAAATACAGTAATAAAATACAGTAATAAAATACAGTAATAAAATACAGTAATAATCTCCTCATCTCCGTCATGTACTAATGTTTATATTCTCGTATCGTATTTCTTTGATAATTATAAACTTAAACGCCCGGGCTCTTATTCGAAGAAATACTGTGTATATGATATGTACAACTGTACACAGTAACACCACAATAACAAACCTTCATAATACAAATAGTTTTATCTGATCCAGATTTATCTTTATTATCGATGATGTATTGAGCCAAATCGTACGGCGGAGATTCCAATTGGTTGTTGGTAATACTGGCCAATGAGTTCTTCATCCTATAGGCGCTCGCCTCCAGGAAGTCTATCATCGCGTTGCTATGGATGATCTGCATCTTGACATCGAGCATGGACTCCACTCCGCCCGAGAAGTCAGGGGTCTGTAAGAAAAGTAAGTCACATTAATTTTAATCAGAGCCACTTGCATTCATTACCAACACGCACTCTCAGAAGAATGTAGAAAATCAGTCACCACCCAAAGGATAAAGTTAATCACACTAATTATAAAGTTCGTCACACTAGGTATAAAGTGAATTATAATTACATTTAGTAAAATCTTCGTCACAATAAGAATAAAGTTAATCACACTAAGTATAAAGTTCGCTACACACTAATTATTATAAAGTTGATCATTAGAAGTAAAGAAGGACTAATTGGACGTATTCTAAATTGGGCGTTATTTTTGCAAGATGCGACTGTCAAAATTCTCAATGAATTTACACATAACTAACTTACTTACTTACAGTGATACATACTGTACAGGTGAATACACCGAATCGAAAATCTGAGAATAATAATAATTAAGTTTTGAAGATGGGAGTCAAGGTCATTCCGGAAGGGGGAATAAAGCAACTGCTACACCGAATCGTTCCCCCTATTAGTAGGAGGTGGGAGGGCGAAAGTTTGTTTAGATTAACAGCAAATCCTATTGTATCATAGCAACTGCAACCTACACACAGTCTCGGTCAGCTAGTCACTGCCAAAGAATTTGACAGTGGGCGTTGCTAGGTCGCCCAGGTTAAATAGAATGAAACCACTGAGATGCGGATTCGATATAAAGATACATTTCTGATGAAATAATGTAGATAAAAATCAATTAGTTATTGTGTATTAATGGCCTGCATGGGGGAGATTATTACATACAGTAATGGTAGTCAGCTAATATATTATTTCGTGGAAGTTGATTAATAATAACGGTTATTTTGGTAGATAAATATTATGGTTATTTAATCACATTCTACGACTGTAAGATTGTAAGTAGCTCTGGACCATTAAAGTACAGTAGATAAAGCTTGCATAACAATTTTATTAAAATCCTTTAAAGTTACCAAATTATATTATCTTTTAGTTATGATAGAGCTTTCGGTACTAGCGTCCATCACTTATTTACGGATTGCAGCTCAAATGGATTTATTATTCACCCGCTTGGTGTTAGAGTGCGTTTGGTTGGATTGACTGTGCTGTCTGTCGGTCAGTCTGTCGAAATGTAAGCAAGCACGCAACCCAGCTAAAATTTCTGTTCTAAGGGTTTTCCTGGTCAGAGATTTCATTTCTGAAGTCAGTTTTTAAACTTTTAGATTTGACGACGCAGTGTCTGTCTTTGTGGATGTCGGTCTGTCAGTCAGTCTGTCAAAATATTACTGACAGTCGGATAACCAAACATACAGTTTGGCTGCCAGCAAACGAAAAAACTTTCATTGGAAATGAAATCACCATCCAGAAAAACCCTAACAGAAAAATTGTTGTCTAAGTGAAAACTTGTGAATATTGTGAAAAATTGTGAAAACTAAAATATGAAAAGTAGCGTTTTATTCCATAGTGGGGAAAAGTTAACTTTTCTTAATAGTAATAAAAAGTTAACATCTATCCTCTAGTAAATGATTTCAGAACTACTTATTTTGTTTTGTATTAGTCTTAATTCAAGTTTCATGTTAGTCATATGTGTAATACCATGGCCTACTATATTTATACGGCCTAACAGGTCACTTGAAGTGGCCTCTTAAAAAGAGGCCAGTTTTTTTTTACACTATTTTGATATTTTGATATGGGGAGAGTTCTATAAATTTTCATTTGTTGCAATTTGGTCAATGGACGTAATTGAAGCATCCTCGTTAAGTAAGATAACAAATTTTATGGTGCTAGTGTTTTAGATAGGTTTAGCTAGTAATATCGACATTGGTTCCGACATCCTACTTCCCTCTATAAATATTTTGTAGTAGCGAGTTCTTATTACTATTTGTATAGAAAATGTTCCAGAACATGTTAGCTATTCATTTAAAAAAAATTATGTTCTAGAACAAATATTTTTTGTTCTAGAACATTTTTTAGAAAAAAATCTGGATTCTATTTAAAACGCATGGAATCGTTCTAAAACGTATTTAAAATGAATAAAAAAAAATTGTGAAAAAAAAAAATTTTGAAATTTTTTTTATGGGTTTTAAACACGTTTTAGAACGATTCCATGCGTTTTAAATAGAATCCAGATTTTTTTCTAAAAAATGTTCTAGAACAAAAAATATTTGTTCTAGAACATAATTTTTTTTAAATGACTAGCTAACATGTTCTGGAACATTTTCTATACAAATAGTAATAAGAACTAGCTACTGCAAAATATTAATAGTAGGAAGTAGGATGTCGGAACCAGTGTCGAAATTACTAGCTAAACCTATCTAAAATACTAGCTACTATAAAGTGTAGTATCTTACTTAACGAAGAGACTTCAATTACCTCCGTTGACCAATTTGCAGCAAATGAAAATTTATAGAACTCTCCCCATATCAAAATATCAAATTGTTGTAAAAAAAACTTGCCTCTTTTTAAGAGGCCACTTCAAGTGACCTGTTAGGCCATATAAATATAGTAGGCCATGGTAATATTCGAGTATTCGAAAAAAAAGTAATATTTGTTCTATAAATAAGGCTTCACTTAATTTCTCGTGCTGCGCGAAGGCTTTCTTTCATCCTGCTAAATATTGTTAAAATCAATTTTGTTATGTTGCCAATTTGTTTTTGTTTGTTACTTTTATTAGGTACAAAATTGGCACCAAAGATTGATTCGAAAAATACTACACAAAGGAAAAGGGAAAAAAATCCATATTACTAGAAATAGCGGGAAGGTTTGAATTATTATAACCGAACTTTAAAGCGATCCAATTGACGCAAATCCAATCTCGGATAATTATCTCGTCTCATTGTTAACTTATCAAATAAGGTAAAGGATCTGGGAAAATCCCAACCCCACCCCTACCCCATCTGCATTGTTAGACTATATCAACCAAAGTACAACCAAACAGTCAGCCGAGACCGGAGGCTCCTGATCCTGAAGACTCCTCTTTCGATAACTGCTACCCGATGGTAGGGGTTTGCGTTTCTCCTATACCTTGTTTTTCCCCGAGTGATTCAATTGGTTCTCCTCCTCTTAACGACACCCCATGTAGTGAAAGTCTGAGTTAAAGCTGGCGGGGCTCGAACCTACAACCTATAGATGGCGGCATCATTCTTGACACTATATAGACTTCCCTGAGTCTCTACAATATAGATATAATGATCCCAACACTGTCGCGAGTCGCCTTCTATCTGACCTACAATGTATTAGGTTGTTTATAGATTAGTTGTTTAGACCCCGACCATATTGTACTGTATACACAATACATTACAATCGCTGTGGTTTCAATGTTCAAGATAATTAGCTCACAATTAATTTTAGTTTAATCCGGCCCTCTATTGTCTACAATGTAGACCTAAAAATTACTTTATTACCAGTACTATTTACTACTAATAATAATATCCATATTATCCTTCACACTCATTTAGGGAGGGAATTTTGGCCAGGGTGATAGCGTGCGGTACACTTAGGACACGGTGTTCGTGTTCGTGATAATATATTCATTTGTAATCCATACAAGAAGGCTGGCAATATTTCAAACTAAATTACCTAAACTACTGTAGAAGATTAAAATTATTATTATTACTTGACTTTATACAATTTATAAATGACCTACTAACATATCATCATCAAGATAATATTACAATTATAATTACAGGTAGTGAGTAGACTTAATTGAATTATAGGGAGTGTTTTTATATAATGAACAGTAATAAACATCGATATATAGTGTGAATTGAAAACTATTATAAATAATATATGATTACCTAATAATGGGGGAACGAAATCCTTATTCGAAGCAAAATGGACCCAAAACATCCAGCCCCCCACATATAGCCGAATGTATAAAAACAATGAAAGAAGGATCCTCGATTCTGAGATACTCATTCAAAAATTGGGTGAAGACTAAAACTCTAACATTGAATAAAGACGCCGACTCAATATCCTATTCCCCATCCAAGAAAACAGTCACAAACACAAAACCCAATGTTGTACAAATTATTAATATCAAGGAAGTGAGGAGCGGTTATAGAACAGCTGTATTCGCCGGTCATAAGGATTCTCTAACAGATAGGGAGAAGAGGGCGTTCAGTCTTATTATCAACGAAAGAGGCGATACATGGGATTTTGTAGCCGATTCGACCGAACTGTCTGATATATGGATTCGAGGATTATCGCATCTCATGGATGTTGATACCGATGCAGATGAAGACGTTTGGGTTCGAAAGGTTTTCGTTCGGGCCGATAAGGACAGAGACGAACGAGTTACCTTGAAGGAAATGACGGATCTTCTCAAAAAATTAAATATAAAGCTCGAGAAATCAGTTACTTACAATTTATTTCACGAAATAGCAAAAAGGTCAGAGAAAAGCAACAGGAAGGCTACATATTTAACAGAAGATGAATTTATGGAATTTTATTCAAAGTTAACTCAAAGAAAAGATATTGACGAAGTCTTTGGGATGTATAGTAATAATCAATTTATGGATCTCGATGTTATTAGGAGATTTCTGGTTTCGGCCCAAAAGTGGTCTGATGTTTCAAAAGAAACCTGCCTCCAGGTGGTTCAGAGCTACGAAAAGAAACCCCATAACATAGCAAATGGACTACTAAGCCTTACAGGTTTCAGATGCTTTCTCCTTTCTAATGCCTGCAATATATTCAACCAAAGTCACCTGAGGGTCTATCAGGATATGAGTCAACCACTTTCCCACTACTTTATTGCCTCTTCACACAACACCTATCTGACCCAGGACCAGCTGATGGGGCCTAGCTCCGTAGAAGCGTACATACGAGCCATTATGCTGGGCTGCAGGTGTTTAGAGTTGGATTTGTGGGACGGAGTGGATGGGGAACCCATTGTCTACCACGGTCATACACTGACTTCCAAGATTGCTGTGCGAGACATCCTAGAAGCGGTGTCCCATTATGCGTTTAGAATCAGCCAATATCCATTGATATTGAGTTTTGAGAACCATTGTTCAGTCCCGGTTCAAAGAAAGATTGCTCGATACATTAACCAGTATTTATCTGACTGGCTCTGCACTGAACCACCTGTTACGGGGTTTCTCGACTCTCCTGAAAAGCTAAGAATGAAAATTATCATTAAAGGAAAAGGTTCTAAACCATCAATATTAGATGATGATAATGTTATAAATGTCTCGGATGAGGATGAAGCAGCGGAAATAGATGATGTAAATATTCAGAATGAGATGGCAGGAAAGAAAGGTAAAAAGAAGATAGCAGTTGCCCCGGAATTGGCGAGTTTGTTTTACCTGAGAGGAGCGAAATTTCAAGGTTTTAAACACGCGGTGAGTGAATACACCGCCGATCGGATATCTTCCTTAAACGAAGATAAAGCGCTGCAGTTGCTGAATCAAAATGCTAAGGAGTTTACCGCAAGTAATGCCTCGCGATTGGTGAGGATTTATCCAGCGGGGCGTCGCACTGCATCAGACAACTACAACCCGGTCCCCCTGTGGACTGTTGGCTGTCAAATAGTTGCTCTCAACTATCAGACCCGCTGTCTGGAAATGCAGCTAAACGAAGCTCGTTTCCGGGATAATGGCGGGTGCGGATTCATACTGAAACCCGAGGCTTTGACCCGCCCCGGGTCCAGTTACGACCCCGGGCGCGTCTCGCGTAAACATGCGAGAACGCTGCATCTACGTGTAATCGCGGGACATGAACTCCCGAAACCGAACAACTCGGAAAAGGGCGAAGTTATCGATCCGTACGTGCGGATCCAAGTTCATGGTGTTCCCAAGGATTTGGACGAAGTTCAGACGAAAGTCGTCAACAACAACGGTTTTAATCCAGTGTGGGAGGAGGAGTTTGATTTCGTGGTCAGTATGCCGAGTCTTGCGATCCTTCGATTAGCTGTTTACGACTACGATAAGCGGAGTGGCGATGATTTTATCTGCCAGTATGCGCTGCCCTTCACGTCTATAGAACAGGGATACTCCCACGTCAAAATGAGAACAAGAGCGGCCGAGGAAATCGATCGCTGTTTAATCTTTGTATATACTCGCATTGATTAATTGCAATTTTATCTCGTATTCAATTTTTTCTATTGTTCTGTAATTATGTAAATAGTTTTGTTAATATAATTTTAGAATATTTATATTGAACTTCTACAGTAGTAATACTAATCAATAGTTTCAGAGTAACAGCTCCAACTTATTAGTTTTAGGCATGCACAACACCCGACCGGAAAGATCAATCAATATTGGCTCGAGGAGAGATGATGTAGTTTGTCATACACAATGCCAATAGGAGACAAATAATAAATAAATACAACAACAAACTGACAACTGCGTAAGAATATGTGTTTCATTTTTAATCATAAATATCACCGGAAAACCATGATACCAGGAAAACATTAGATTATGGAGACATGGGGGAGGCAAATTCCATCTCGCGCACTTCGAATTAATTTCTCGCTCCGATGTTAAATTATCAATTAAAGGAAAGGAGCAGGTTACAGTAGCACGTTATTCAAACCAAAGCAATAAACGAAAGTCACTTCAATAGAACAGGTTATGGTTAAATTTTTGGGAGTAATCAGCTGTTATTTGAGTCGATTTACCCCTGTAGATTGTTTGATTGCGCCCATGCCCCCACTTAGAATACTTAATTGAGTGCTATTAAGCCGTGTTAGCAGGGCATGTTAGTTGTATACACTAGCGAATACTTTAGATAACAAACTAAATAACTGTAATTGAAGATTCGTAATTCTTTGTATAAAATTAAGTTACCTCATTGTATACCCGGTTCAGCTTATCCACTCCTTCTTTCCCTTTCAATTCTGAACGAATTTCATTGGATACCGTCGCTAACTTTTGTTCAAGAAAACGTTTTCTTCTCTTAACGTCCATGGGGAACATAAGATCAACTTCTATGACGTCATACAACCATTGCTCTGGTTCAAGAGCCCCTGTATAATATACTCAATATTTAACTTAAATACGGAAATAATACAACAATTAAAACATTGCTCTTCAGTTTTATTTACAGTAACATGGAAGAAATATGATATACTGAGAAATACGGAAATAAAATACAGAGAGGGCTCTCCATATGTTTAATTACATTCGCCGTTCAACAGATGTGTTTGAGGGGCTCGCGAAGCTTCAGACCGCTAGTAGATAGGCTAGTGGAAACGGGTAGTGACAGGGTAGCTTCAGGGGCGGGGTTTAATCAAAATCAAGGTGTAATATTATAGTTTTGTTCAGAAATGGAAAAAATGAGAAAGCACGTCACCGGGGGTTGAACCAGCGCTATACGTACGTTTCAGCCTATCAGGCCTCATCAGTAGCGCTAACCAGTTCAGCCACTTGCCCCTGACATTCACTCTCCCACCTAATCCACTTCTATTGAACAGGCAGTGTTACGTTACATATCCTATCTCTAACAGCGGACCTACCGGCCTCAAGTATGTTAGAGTGAAAGAGGAGGAAAGTACAAATAAATAAATATTCAGCTCGAGTATTGTTGCCAGGTGATATTAATAAATCATATAAATCAAAATCAAGTACAGGACTTAATCTAAAAAATCAAATTCAACTGAAATAAATATACCAGCTTGGCTTAGTTGATTGTCGACTATGAATAACTCTAAATTTGGTGTTGGATTTATTTTCAAATTGTGCAATTTATTAAATTATTCTGGAACAAAATAAATCTACTACAGTATTACCCAGAAGAAAAACTCGAAATAAAATACATTTGGTATCATATTATTCGGCGCTCTCACCTGTGCCTTTTTCTCCGGATACTGCAGTAATGTCTTGAATATCATCTACTGAATTTAGAGTTGTCGTCACTTGCTGTGTATTTTGTTCAATTTGAGGGACCCTGGAAATAAAAAAAAATATATAAAAAAAAAAAACTATAACAATAACATTTTCAACTTCCAAATACTTCGTTGTATTTCCTAACGTATTTTTTTTTATGAAAACAATAGTAATTACAACGCATTTAAATTTCATTTTAATAATATATACACAATTATTTTTAGTAGTTACCTATTCATGTCAACTTGCTTAATGATTGAGCGTTCTTGCTTTCTGAGTGTTGTACTTTTTAAACTTACTTGCTTAGTAAATGAACATTGTACTTCTCAAACAATTCCTTTATAACATGAATACGGTCCTTTTCCATCATTTCAAATTGTAATAATGCTTTCTGCTGAACGGTTTCCCACATTTGACGAGCGCGTTCACCTAAAATAAACAGAAGAAAATGGTTATTACGGTGGCTGATTATGTGTGGCAAATTTGCACCCGGGTAGAAAGCACCGCCCCCCCCCCTCTATTTATAGTTTAAATTAATTAAAATTAATTAATTGATTAAATTAAATGTACATGCGAAATAAATAATTACCATAATGTGTTAATCACTTTCCTAAATTACAAAACTAACGGTTACTGGCATCATATTTAGAAATTTCACAGTTAAATGTCTTCTATACACTACATACAACTTCGTGTAGTTATAGTATCAACATTAGGATACTAGCTCAATTACTAAGTAATAATCATATACTGTATGGTAATATATATTATTTACTAACTTGTTCTATTATTTTTCCCTTATTCTAGTATTATTAACTAACTTGTTCTATTATTTTTCCCTTATTCTAGTACTATTTAGTCACCTATAACAATATAATAACCTTATTCAATATAATAACTTGTAATAACAATTCCATATAAGTAGGCCTATTACTGTCATGTATTATATCACATTACAGTATCATTAGTACTGTAACTTGTCATGAATGACCTTATCTTATTCTAATATTTCTTAGATCATAAAGTAAGGCCCACAGCCAACAACAAGGTACTTACTGTCAGTGGTTAAATCTGGTATAGGGGGAGTGGTACCCAAAAAAACCCCACAAAATTGGGGCGATCTAGAGTGCAGCCAAAAAGACACCATATAACCTCATGAAAATTGCACAGAATTTTGGTATATCCGAGAATAATCTCTGTTTCACATAGCAACAGATCAACTCGAAATTTAATTCATCTAATCTTAAAAACAAATAAAAAAATGAAATCTATCTATGTTGTCAACTTGGAGGTTAGAAGTTCAACTCCTACCCCCAGTATATAATAATTTTGCTATTAGATGGTTGGTCACTTTGAAGTCACTGGTTGTCATGGCAACAGGAGCAAAACAGCTGATCAAAGATTTTTTTGAATAATAATAAGAGCAACAATGGACAACAAGCCAATATGATGTCTTATAAGCGTTCGTTTGTCTCAAATAAACAATCAATTACATCGGTAATAAATGACATAAATGAAATTTGGAAGATTATTTAATACAGAACATCAGACATGCATATAATAAACATACATAGGTTCAATCCCCCACGCCCACATACAACGAACCGCTTAGAATTAACCAACCTGGCCATTTATGAAAATAGATGACATTGTTTTTAACTGAGTAACTGAAATTTGTTGCTGTGCAAACATTATCTGGTTTCAGTAGCAGGGTGAGTACAAAACAAAGACACAAGACCCACTGTACAATACAAAGAGGTAAAGTCGCGTTAGATCCCAAAGAGCGTTAGGTCACATAGCCATTTAAAGGAGCAGGTTAGTAAAGGAGCAGTACAGGGGCGTGTTGGGGGAACCAAAACAATAAACGAAAGTTAACAAAGTTACAAGATTATACAGGTTACTTAATTGGGTCTTTGGTCTTTGTTTTATACTCACCCGTTAGTAGCCTGGCAACACAAGTGGTAGGCCTACTGCAGTTGGTTGCCGTATCATGGTATAATTAATTGGGGACCCATACCTATTGGGTTGTTTCACAAACCAAAGATATCAAAACTTTGGGAAATCCAATGGCAATATAGATTTATGGGAATTTTTGGCATAGCAACCAGAATAAAAAGCTATTTTTCTCCAGAATTTTGGGATATGTTCCAGAACAAATATATATAAAATTGTATATACATATAAAAAATGAACAGGTACTCGAGGTCTTTCACCCCGCAAACTAACAAAAAACATAGAATCAGGACATTAACGCCCAAAGTAGTACTCAGCCACTAGGGCCATCAAAATACCGCAAACAATACAAACAAACAACAATATAAACAAAAAAACAGCAAACAATACAAACAAACTACAATATAAACAAATAACACAAATATATTAAAGCTGCTCAACATACAGGTATGCATCGCACCCTAACCCTAAGCCTAACCACCATACACTAAATGATACCGGTAGTATACTGCACAAAGGCTAAGCCTATATTCTAGAAGAAAATATATGACATTTTGTCGCCGCAAAGGGATATAACTAAGGCAAAAATAATTAATTTTATCAAATATATGGTTGCGTTTCGGGGTCTGAGACCCAGTACGCGGTAATCTAGACACCTTGTCAGCTGGACAAAGGATTACCCAAAGCCTATCTTTATTGCACCAATGACCTACTATAATCGCACCAATGACCTACTAAAATCGCACCAATGACCTACTATAATCGCACCAATGACCTACTATAATCGCACCAAACTCTGTTTGTCAAACTTTGTTTGCTGTTTTTTTGTTTATGTTGTTTTTGTTTGTATTGTTTGCGGTTTTTGATGGCCCTAGTGGCTGAGAACTATTTTGGGCGTTAATGTCCTGATTCTATGTTTTTGTTAGTTTGCGGGGTGAAAGACACGAGGTTTTACCTGTTTATTTTTTATATAGAATTAAAATATAGTAGACTAGACTGCGCGATGGACATAGATGCATATCCTATCTCTAACAGCGAACCTAACGACCTTAATAAATGTGTTACTGTGAAACAGGGGGGGGGGGGGGGGGGGGGGGGTACAAATTTTAATTAAATATTCAGTAAGTGTCAGGGTTAAAGTGTCTGAACTGGTTAGCGCTGAGGCCGGGAACGCTCGTATAGCGCAGGTTCAACCCGCGGTAGGTGACGTGCTTAATTTTTCACATTTTCCGAACAATATCCATAGTACTAACTTGTAATGGCCAGACTGTAATATTCTTGGTCAGCTTTAGACGCAGCTTCCTCAGCCCTCTCCAGTTTTGGTTTCAGTTTAACTATATCTTTATCTTTCTCGTTTCTTTGTGCATCGAACACTTGATCATTAGCAAATTCTCGTTCTCTAAACATAAATAACATGCATAAGCTAACAAAAATCATTTACGACAATTAAAGAGTAAATTACTAAATGGAAATGCAAAATGTTAGTTTCGCTCCTATTTTATTTTACTTCAGTATTTAAGTAATAATTGTTCGGATTGTATAAAATATAAATAGGTAATTTAATTAATATTCACCTGGCCCTCGCTGATGCATTTTTCTTTGCTCTAACCATTTCCGCTCTCTTTTCTGATAGATTCGTCCAGCTTCTGTTAACATTGTGCTCAATAGGTCTTCGGACTCGCACCTGACTATCTGTCAACGTTTTCATTGGTTTCATAACTTCTTCCAACAACGCCACCGACAAGTTCTTATGGAACTCCGCTGAAAAAATTCAATTCGTTAGAAATTATAAAATGTGACGGGATCCGAGTTGGCGAGGGATCCCGACCGGTGTGTGATTCGTGGTCAATACGCGTCGCCACGTCAGCTGATGTGGTTGTCACTAAAGCTTGGGGGCTGAAAGGCCGAAGGCCGGTACAATAAGGTTCTGAGTCTTAGGGTAAACCCAATTATTGTTGTTAATAATCTCAGAAATATGGGTACCGGTAATGATAACACAATCAGTATTGCACATAAATAGCAGTAACGACGACGGTTTAAACCGTATAACTTCTACCACGACTAGTAGCCAACTGAATCATAATTAACACTGACTAACAGTTATATGGATATTACATTGGAGGTTACACACATTGCTTACTGTATTGGCCTACCAGTAAATGCGCGCTAATTGATGGTGTGCCATTCCGCTATTGGTTGGTTTACCTCCCTTAGCCATTCCCTGTCTTTCCTGGTCCTGTGTTGGCTTCCCCCTGATATGTGCCGGCATCTCTCTCTCTCTGGTTGGCAATGTATATTGCCTTGTTCCCTCTAGTATGCAATATTGCGTATCCAATCGTGATTCGTAAATCACGACTTTCCCCATTCTCTGCGGGGTGGTGCAGCGGATTGGATCCGCTAACATAAAATATTTGCAAATGAAACCCCTGGACAACAGTCAATAACTGAGGGTGTTACTTAACTCACAAAAGAACAAAAGAAAACCCAAAGTAGAAAAAAAAAGAAACACCCTCAGTAAACTGCTGCTCTCCCTTATTCTTTAATGATATCGTGTTTATTGTTTTGGTTAAAAATTACAACAGGATTAAATGACATACATTTATTGTTGTTTATTAATGAAAAGTGAGATTTTCTTCAGCCGTTACGCCATGGATTACCCACAAAGACTGACAACGTATTTCCAGTGCGGTCCCCCCAGAATTATACCGGTACTCCACAATCTCAGTGGAAACTACTGTAGTAGGCTACTCATTCAGTTCTACCATTTACGTATGCAAGGCGCAGATGGACCCTGGGTAATCCCTTTAAAGCTTTCGTGCGGAAACGAAAACTACCCCGCAGTCCCTTTTTTCAACCACTACACCCTAATAGGTTGTAATTCGTACACAGAAAGCGGCGCATGTTGGATAAATATCGAAAGTGAAAACCGTCTACTATTTCGGGTAAAAACGCTACGCCGACAACCGGCAGCAGACAACCGACAGATGTTATTACGAACACAAATTAAATTGGAACCTGTGCTCTTGACCATCGTTTATTGTTTTGGTTAGAATAACTTGCCAATGTAACCTGTTCCTTTACCTTGCCGTTTATAACGGAAAGGATTATGATTTTCTCCCACTTTCAGATATTTCGCACTCTAGCGCAGCGGCTAACTTCAGAATTACAGAAAGTTCGGCTTTGTCACAAAGACCCTGCGTAAGGACTAGTACACGTAAAGTTTCACCTTTATAAAAAGTATTACAAACAAGGAAGTATACTGAATGTCATTTATCATCACGTAATATTTTTTGTTGTGCCATGAATTATATGTTGACGTACCGGGGTGGTGGCATTGAAACTGTTGACCTCCCTGTGCCCCTGGGATTCAGGGAGTGCCAGCCGTTGTTCTTCGGTAGGGCGTGGGACACCCGGCCCATGCTAAGTAGCGAAATATACTGTACCACATTTTCTGCTGTTATAATTCAGTTTGCAGCTTACCCCTTATGCCTTAATAAGGCAACTTAATAAGAAGGAATTAAAAATAAATAAAAATTCTTCATATATAAAATTCCAATAAAATTGAAAAGTGAAAACCAAAATTTTTTTTCGAAGCAGGACCTTATCGCCCCTGGAACTTTATCGCCCCTATAAATTGCATTTTAGTTCGGAACTTATCGCCCTTCTGTTCTGAGTTTTTAGGAATTTATCGCCCCAGGGTCTTTATCGCCGTTATTCTTATGCAGTTTAATTATTGGTGGGGAGTGTTCTCAGCTTAGCCTGAGATAACAGGGGAGTGTTCTCAGCTTAGCCTGAGATAACAGGGGAGTGTTCTCAGCTTAGCCTGAGATGACTGGGGAGTCATTTCAAGTGGGAGTTATCTCAGCCTTGTACAGTGGCCACAATTATAAATATTCATATTAAATTCATAGACTAAGCATAAGCAGCCTCTTGGTCTAGTGGTAACAATCTGGGCTTTCATTCCGTCGCAGTACTGTTTGGGCGAGGGGTGTACAAGGCTGAGATCCCTCTTGAAATGACTCCCCAGTCATCTCAGCTTAGGCTAAGAACACTCCCCAGTTATCTCAGCCTAGGCTGAGAACACTCCCCAGTTATCTCAGCCTAGGCTGAGAACATTCCCCATTTATTTCAGCCTAGGCTGAGAACACTCCCCTTAGGCTGAGATAACACCCCTTAGGCTGAGAACACTCCCCAGTTATCTCCGTCTAGGCTGAGAACACCCCCCATTTATTTCAGCCTAGGCTGAGAACACACCCTTAGGATGAGATGACTCCCCTTAGGCTGAGATGACTCCCCTAATTGAGTTATAATTCATATCCGTACCTGTGTTACTACTACTACTAGGATCGGCATGCTGCATTGCAGCTGCATTTTTAAGAATGCTGTGCCGGCTTGTCAACAAAATTGCACCGCCACAACTCCCTATCACCCATGACATTTGCTAGATCATCCGCATCTTTAAGGCCAGTGTCCTTTAAGATGCGTCTCAAGAAAGTCATGGGCTGTCCACCATGCTTAGCCTGAGATAACAGGGGAGTGTTCTCAGCTTAGCCTGAGATGACTGGGGAGTCATTTCAAGTGGGAGTTATCTCAGCCTTGTACAGTGGCCACAATTATAAATATTCATATTAAATTCATAGACTAAGCATAAGCAGCCTCTTGGTCTAGTGGTAACAATCTGGGCTTTCATTCCGTCGCAGTACTGTTTGGGCGAGGGGTGTACAAGGCTGAGATCCCTCTTGAAATGACTCCCCAGTCATCTCAGCTTAGGCTAAGAACACTCCCCAGTTATCTCAGCCTAGGCTGAGAACACTCCCCAGTTATCTCAGCCTAGGCTGAGAACATTCCCCATTTATTTCAGCCTAGGCTGAGAACACTCCCCTTAGGCTGAGATAACACCCCTTAGGCTGAGAACACTCCCCAGTTATCTCCGTCTAGGCTGAGAACACCCCCCATTTATTTCAGCCTAGGCTGAGAACACACCCTTAGGATGAGATGACTCCCCTTAGGCTGAGATGACTCCCCTAATTGAGTTATAATTCATATCCGTACCTGTGTTATTTTCGTATATTGCAAAAAAAAACTGTAACCCACTGTATGTTATTGAGTTATCGTTTATTGTTTTGGTTAGAAAAGCCCGCCACTGTAACCTGTTACTTTCCGTTAATTAATAAAAATAGGGAGAAAACTGGGGAGTGTTCTCAGCCTAGGCTGAGAAGCCTGGGGAGTCATATTTGGTGGGGAGTTATCTCAGTCTGTACAGGGGCTTTAAAAACCCTTTATGGTCGATAAATGGGAACCATAGGAAGGGTTTACTGTGGAAGATCACTCATGGTGGTGAACAGGCATTCCTTGGCTTATTAAGCCTAAACGTTTCTCCCATTCAAAATAAATATTTGTCATAGGGGCGATAAGGTACCATGGGCGATAAAGACCTGGGGGCGATATGTACCCAAGGGGCGATAAGGTCCACGGGGTCGGTAAAGGTGCAAGGGGCGATAAGGCCCTACAAACGTTGACCAGTAAGTAGACATACATTATAAAAACACGTATATCTGGGTACCGGATGTCGCTACTATAAGCATCAAACCAATAATGTACACTGCGCTGAGGTAATTAGGATCACCTGATCACTCCAGGTAAACACATGGATGACCAATAATGGCAGATACCAAAGTTCTCTCGAGGATGCGTTGTTTGAAGGCCATATTATACCTGTTGATAGTGACTATCTAATTACTGTAGGCCTAATACTGTTATTGTTATTAACCAGCCCCAACGGTGTAGTATAACTACACTAAATTGAGTTCGCCTTAGAATTACTAAGTAAATAAGTAACAAATACTAACGTTATGTTAGATATACGGATATAAACCATAAGCTGTCTAATGTTTCCTTTATAATAGTTGTTGTTTTAGTTACAGTACGGTATTTTCTCAGTTGTTATTACAAGTTATTTTTCGGATATTTATTTTCTGGGGTGTTATGTAAACCAAACTGCCACTAATTAATAATAAATGCACTGCATGTACTGCCTACAAAGTAGCCTACCCCTACATACGTAGATAGATACTGCACTGTACAGGTAGGGTCAAGGCCTCCATTAGTACCGGGTATTGTGGTACTGTTGGTATGGTGAAGACCCCAGTACCGGTAGGCCTACTGACGGTCAACTATAGGTGGTTCAGTTTCCGTTCACGATTAGTACCTCCATAGGCAAAACCTCTAGTGTACAGCGGACTGGTTTACTACAGTACAGTATTAATAATAATGATATAGGCCTATGAATATTATAGGTAAAAGGTTCAACAGTAGTGCCAAAGGTTCCGCAGGGTTAAAGTTTCCCCAGGGTTAAAGGTTCCACATGATATAAGGTTCAACAGTAGTGCCAAAGGTTCCACAAGGTTAAAGCTTCCACACATTATTTTAACAATCTTTTAGACATGTCAAAGGTTCCACACAGTAACTATTTGCTTCATTTTAATGGGCAGAGCCAGATTTGATGATTCCTGGCATTAGCACTAGTGTATATACCCTACAGTAGAACAACATGCCCATTATTATTAGTATTATGGGTTGCCGGTCTCCCAGATAAATTAGTACTGTACATTTACCAAAACCATGTAGGCCTACTTGAATAGTGTCGTTATTCAGGTGCCCCTCCCTTAAATATTTCTGCAAATCTTAATGAGATTGCATGGCATTTAAAACAGAGATAGTTTCAACCACTCACCTACCTCCTCCTTGTTGGGTGAGCCATAATTTTTATTTTCGGTTACATTCTTTATGAAAAAGGTGTATCCGTCGATAATGCGCCAGTTACACCGCAGTTATTTTTCAACATTATAGTGACTTGTTGGTAATGTTAGAAAACTGGCCGTGCAAAATATTTAAAAATTTAAAATAATTAGTAATAGTTATTAGAAAATAATAATAATTAAAATAGATAACTTAATAGATTAAAATAGCCTAGGGCAGGTCCACCATACAACATTCGAACGCTCATATCTCAGTTACTTTACGACGAAATTTATATTGTGTTAAATATTTGGAATCCTTGACGAATAACTGGGAATAAATGAGATGGAACTATCTATCTCTGTTTCAAATATAATGCAATCAATCTAATTAAGATTCGTTGAAAAATCATTATTCAGGTCAATGGTCCGTGAATAAAGACAGTATATTCCAGGACATGTTGTACAGTATATGGATGCAATATTGATTATTAATAAGGGATAAGGGATTACAATAACAGACCTAATGACTGCACTGCAATTATAATAGTGAGAAACTTGCTACTGTACTACCAGCAATATACACTAGAGACATTATAACTGCGAATAAAGTGTGTAGCACGTACAGTAGTTCGTATATAAAAGGCAAAATATAGACCAATAAACTTTAGAATAGATAAAATATTAAGATAAATATAAATTTCAGAATTGACATCCGTAATTCATTTCTAAAATGTAGGTGTGTGGAATCTTTATCTTTGACCCATTTTGTGGAAGCTTTGACCCAGCTGTGGAGCCTTTGACCCATTTAATGGAAGCTTTGACCCAGCTGTGGAGCCTTTGACCCATTTTGTGAAACATTTGACCCAGCTGTGGAGCCTTTAACCCATTTTGTGGAAGCTTTGACCCAGCTGTGGAGCCTTTGACCCATTTTGTGAAACCTTTGACTCATCTGTGGAGCCTTTGACCCATTTTGTGGAAGCTTTGACCCAGCTGTGGAGCCTTTGACCCATTTTGTGGAAGCTTTGACCCAGCTGTGGAGCCTTTGACCCATTTTGTGGAAGCTTTGACCCAGCTGTGGAGCCTTTGGCCCATTCTGTGGAAACTTTGACCCATCTGTGGAGCCGTTGACCCATTTTGTGGAAGCTTTGACCCAGCTGTGGAGTCTTTGACCCATTTTGTGAAACCTTTGACCCATCTGTGGAGCCTTTGACCCATTTTGTGGAAGCTTTGACCCAGCTGTGGAGCCTTTGACCCATTTTGTGGAAGCTTTGACCCAGCTGTGGAGCCTTTGACCAATTTTGTGGAAGCTTTGACCCAGTTGTGGAGCCTTTGACCCATTTTGTGGAAGCTTTGACCCAGCTGTGAAGCCTTTGACCCATTTTGTGGAAGCTTTGACCCAGTTGTGGAGCCTTTGACCCATTTTGTGAAACCTTTGACCCATCTGTGGAGCCTTTGACCCATTTTGTGGAAGCTTTGACCCAGCTGTCGAGCCTTTGACTCATTTTGTGGAAGGTTTGACGCAGCTGTGGAGCCTTTGACCCATTTTGTGGAAGCTTTGACCCAGCTGTGGAGCTTTTGACCCATTTTGTGGAAGCTTTGACCCAGCTGTGAAGCCTTTCACCCATTTTGTGGAAGCTTTGACGCAGCTGTGAAGCCTTTGACCCATTTTGTGGAAGCTTTGACCCAGCTGTGGAGCCTTGACCCATTTTGTGGAAGCTTTGACCCAGCTGTGGAGCCTTCGACCCATTTTATGGAAGCTTTGACCCAGCTGTAAAGCCTTTGACCCATTTTGTGAAACATTTGACCCAGCTGTGGAGCCTTTGACCCATTTCGTGGAAGCTTTGACCCAGCTGTGGAGCCTTTGACCCATTTTGTGAAACCTTTGACCCATCTGTGGAGCCTATGACCCATTTTGTGGAAGCTTTGACCCAGCTGTGGAGCCTTTGACCCATTTTGTGGAAGCTTTGACCCATTTTGTGGAAGCTTTGACCCAGCTGTGGAGCCTTTGACCCATTTTGTGGAAGCTTTGACCCAGCTGTGAAGCTTTTGACCCATTTTGTGGAACCTTTGTCCCAGCTGTGGAGCCTTTGACCCATTTTGTGGAAGCTTTGACCCAGCTGTGGAACCTTGACCCATTTTGTGGAAGCTTTGACCCAGCTGCGTAGCCTTTGACCCATTTTGTGGAAGCTTTGACCCAGTCTTTGCACCATTTTGTGGAAGCTTTTACCCAGCTGTAGTGCAGAGCCTTTCACCCATTTTGTGGA
>JAUCBJ010000190.1:0-20931 GCA_032718475.1 Nemertoderma westbladi | reverse complement strand
TGATCAGCGGTCCTGGTAACAACGGTGGCGACGGATTGGTCGCCGCCCGTCATCTTAAACTATTCGGCCAATCAGTGGAGCTCTACTACCCTAAGCCGACCAATAAGCCGCTGTTTACCAACCTAATGAAACAGGTCGAAGGAATGGAGATTCCGATACTAAAGCAACTACCAGATAATCTGGGCGATTATAAACTAATAATAGATGGGATATTCGGGTTTAGTTTCCGCGCGGGTGGCGGAATCAGGGCTCCGTTCGACACCGTGCTAAACCGAGTATTGGAGACACAGACACCCATAGCCAGTATAGACATCCCGTCGGGGTGGGATGTAGAGACCGGCCCCCCAACCCACGGCCCATTCTTGCAGCCCGATATGCTGATATCCCTCACTGCGCCGAAACTCTGCGCTAAACAGTTCCAGGGGCGGTTTCATTACCTCGGGGGTCGGTTCATACCGCCCGGGTTGGAGGAGAAATATAATCTGGAGTTGCCGACCTACCCCGGTACCGACTGCGTTGTACGACTGTAGGTTACCGACCTACCCCGGTACCGACTGCGTTGTACGACTGTAGGTTACCGACCTACCCCGGTACCGACTGCGTTGTACGACTGTAGGTTACCGACCTACCCCGGTACCGACTGCGTTGTACGACTGTAGGTTACCGACCTACCCCGGTACCGACTGCGTTGTACGACTGTAGGTTACCGACCTACCCCGGTACCGACTGCGTTGTACGACTGTAGGTTACCGACCTACCCCGGTACCGACTGCGTTGTACGACTGTAGGTTACCGACCTACCCCGGTACCGACTGCGTTGTACGACTGTAGGTTACCGACCTACCGCCGGTACCGACTGCGTTGTACGACTGTAGGTTACCGACCTACCCCGGTACCGACTGCGTTGTACGACTGTAGGTTACCGACCTACCCCGGTACCGACTGCGTTGTACGACTGTAGGTTACCGACCTACCCCGGTACCGACTGCGTTGTACGACTGTAGGTTACCGACCTACCCCGGTACCGACTGCGTTGTACGACTGTAGGTTACCGACCTACCCCGGTACCGACTGCGTTGTACGACTGTAGGTTACCGACCTACCCCGGTACCGACTGCGTTGTACGACTGTAGGTTACCGACCTACCCCGGTACCGACTGCGTTGTACGACTGTAGGTTACCGACCTACCCCGGTACCGACTGCGTTGTACGACTGTAGGTTACCGACCTACCCCGGTACCGACTGCGTTGTACGACTGTAGGTTACCGACCTACCCCGGTACCGACTGCGTTGTACGACTGTAGGTTACCGACCTACCCCGGTACCGACTGCGTTGTACGACTGTAGGTTACCGACCTACCCCGGTACCGACTGCGTTGTACGACTGTAGGTTACCGACCTACCCCGGTACCGACTGCGTTGTACGACTGTAGGTTACCGACCTACCCCGGTACCGACTGCGTTGTACGACTGTAGGTTACCGACCTACCCCGGTACCGACTGCGTTGTACGACTGTAGGTTACCGACCTACCCCGGTACCGACTGCGTTGTACGACTGTAGGTTACCGACCTACCCCGGTACCGACTGCGTTGTACGACTGTAGGTTACCGACCTACCCCGGTACCGACTGCGTTGTACGACTGTAGGTTACCGACCTACCCCGGTACCGACTGCGTTGTACGACTGTAGGTTACCGACCTACCCCGGTACCGACTGCGTTGTACGACTGTAGGTTACCGACCTACCCCGGTACCGACTGCGTTGTACGACTGTAGGTTACCGACCTACCCCGGTACCGACTGCGTTGTACGACTGTAGGTTACCGACCTACCCCGGTACCGACTGCGTTGTACGACTGTAGGTTACCGACCTACCCCGGTACCGACTGCGTTGTACGACTGTAGGTTACCGACCTACCCCCGCACCGACTGCGTTGTACGACTGTAGGTTACCGACCTACCCCGGTACCGACTGCGTTGTACGACTGTAGGTTACCGACCTACCCCGGTACCGACTGCGTTGTACGACTGTAGGTTACCGACCTACCCCGGTACCGACTGCGTTGTACGACTGTAGGTTACCGACCTACCCCGGTACCGACTGCGTTGTACGACTGTAGGTTACCGACCTACCCCGGTACCGACTGCGTTGTACGACTGTAGGTTACCGACCTACCCCGGTACCGACTGCGTTGTACGACTGTAGGTTACCGACCTACCCCGGTACCGACTGCGTTGTACGACTGTAGGTTACCGACCTACCCCGGTACCGACTGCGTTGTACGACTGTAGGTTACCGACCTACCCCGGTACCGACTGCGTTGTACGACTGTAGGTTACCGACCTACCCCGGTACCGACTGCGTTGTACGACTGTAGGTTACCGACCTACCCCGGTACCGACTGCGTTGTACGACTGTAGGTTACCGACCTACCCCGGTACCGACTGCGTTGTACGACTGTAGGTTACCGACCTACCCCGGTACCGACTGCGTTGTACGACTGTAGGTTACCGACCTACCCCGGTACCGACTGCGTTGTACGACTGTAGGTTACCGACCTACCCCGGTACCGACTGCGTTGTACGACTGTAGGTTACCGACCTACCCCGGTACCGACTGCGTTGTACGACTGTAGGTTACCGACCTACCCCGGTACCGACTGCGTTGTACGACTGTAGGTTACCGACCTACCCCGGTACCGACTGCGTTGTACGACTGTAGGTTACCGACCTACCCCGGTACCGACTGCGTTGTACGACTGTAGGTTACCGACCTACCCCGGTACCGACTGCGTTGTACGACTGTAGGTTACCGACCTACCCCGGTACCGACTGCGTTGTACGACTGTAGGTTACCGACCTACCCCGGTACCGACTGCGTTGTACGACTGTAGGTTACCGACCTACCCCGGTACCGACTGCGTTGTACGACTGTAGGTTACCGACCTACCCCGGTACCGACTGCGTTGTACGACTGTAGGTTACCGACCTACCCCGGTACCGACTGCGTTGTACGACTGTAGGTTACCGACCTACCCCGGTACCGACTGCGTTGTACGACTGTAGGTTACCGACCTACCCCGGTACCGACTGCGTTGTACGACTGTAGGTTACCGACCTACCCCGGTACCGACTGCGTTGTACGACTGTAGGTTACCGACCTACCCCGGTACCGACTGCGTTGTACGACTGTAGGTTACCGACCTACCCCGGTACCGACTGCGTTGTACGACTGTAGGTTACCGACCTACCCCGGTACCGACTGCGTTGTACGACTGTAGGTTACCGACCTACCCCGGTACCGACTGCGTTGTACGACTGTAGGTTACCGACCTACCCCGGTACCGACTGCGTTGTACGACTGTAGGTTACCGACCTACCCCGGTACCGACTGCGTTGTACGACTGTAGGTTACCGACCTACCCCGGTACCGACTGCGTTGTACGACTGTAGGTTACCGACCTACCCCGGTACCGACTGCGTTGTACGACTGTAGGTTACCGACCTACCCCGGTACCGACTGCGTTGTACGACTGTAGGTTACCGACCTACCCCGGTACCGACTGCGTTGTACGACTGTAGGTTACCGACCTACCCCGGTACCGACTGCGTTGTACGACTGTAGGTTACCGACCTACCCCGGTACCGACTGCGTTGTACGACTGTAGGTTACCGACCTACCCCGGTACCGACTGCGTTGTACGACTGTAGGTTACCGACCTACCCCGGTACCGACTGCGTTGTACGACTGTAGGTTACCGACCTACCCCGGTACCGACTGCGTTGTACGACTGTAGGTTACCGACCTACCCCGGTACCGACTGCGTTGTACGACTGTAGGTTACCGACCTACCCCGGTACCGACTGCGTTGTACGACTGTAGGTTACCGACCTACCCTGGTACCGACTGCGTTGTACGACTGTAGGTTACCGACCTACCCCGGTACCGACTGCGTTGTACGACTGTAGGTTACCGACCTACCCCGGCACCGACTGCGTTGTACGACTGTAGGTTACCGACCTACCCCGGTACCGACTGCGTTGTACGACTGTAGGTTACCGACCTACCCCGGTACCGACTGCGTTGTACGACTGTAGGTTACCGACCTACCCCGGTACCGACTGCGTTGTACGACTGTAGGTTACCGACCTACCCCGGTACCGACTGCGTTGTACGACTGGAGGTTACCGACGTACCCCGGTACCGACTGCGTTGTACGACTGTAGGTTACCGACCTACCGCCGGTACCGACTGCGTTGTACGACTGTAGGTTACCGACCTACCCCGGTACCGACTGCGTTGTACGACTGTAGGTTACCGACCTACCCCGGTACCGACTGCGTTGTACGACTGTAGGTTACCGACCTACCCCGGTACCGACTGCGTTGTACGACTGTAGGTTACCGACCTACCCCGGTACCGACTGCGTTGTACGACTGTAGGTTGCCGACCTACCCCGGTACCGACTGCGTTGTACGACTGTAGGTTACCGACCTACCCCGGTACCGACTGCGTTGTACGACTGTAGGTTACCGACCTACCCCGGTACCGACTGCGTTGTACGACTGTAGGTTGCCGACCTACCCCGGTACCGACTGCGTTGTACAACTGTAGGTCACCGACCTACCCCGGTACCATGGTGTACTATAGTACAACTTATTAAACTTTTTATTAGTGTACACAATTGATTGTGAATTTAATTAACTAACTAATTAATTGTAAAATAATTTACCGGGGTGCTGATGACGCGAGATATTGTCACCTTTTGTATATGGGTGACTTGACGGTCACTATCCCCCCCCCCCCCCCCCCCCCACATATACATACACATATAATGTCTTTATTGAGGCACATGCCACCCCCACCCCCCCCCCCCCCCCCCCCCACAAAAAAAAGAAAAACTTTTCTAAAGATCTTAATCAGGTTTCATGAAATATTTTCATCTCACGCCTCATTAGTGGGTGAGCCCGAATTTTTATAACCTTTTTTTACCGAATTTTTATTCATAGCAACTGTGTAGTCTCCTGTGTCGGCACTTATGGCAGCACCTGTGTCGGTGCCTCTGTCGGCACCTGTGTCTGCACCTGTTTCGGCACCTCTGTCGGCACCTATGTCGGCACCTCTGTCGGCACCTGTGTCGACACCTGTGTCGGCACCTGTGTCGACACCTGTGTCGGCACATGTTTCGGAACCTATGTCGGCACCTGTGTCGGAACCTATTCGGCACCTGTGGCGGAACCTATGTCGGCACCTATAGCGGAACCTATGTCATGACGCACCTGTGTCGGAACCTATAGCGGCACCTGTGTCGGAACCTATGTCGGCACCTGTGTCGGAACCTATTCGGCACCTGTGTCGGAACCTATAGCGGCACCTGTGTCGGAACCTATGCGGCACCTGTGTCGGAACCTATAGCGGCACCTGTGTCGGAACCTATAGCGGCACTTGTGTCGGAACCTATGTCGGCACCTGTGTCGGAACCTATAGCGGCACCTGTGTCGGAACCTATAGCGGCACCTGTGTCGGAACCTATTCGGCACCTGTGTCGGAACCTATAGCGGCACCTGTGTCGGAACCTATAGCGGCACCTGTGTCGGAACCTATAGCGGCACCTGTGTCGGAACCTATAGCGGCACCTGTGTCGGAACCTATAGCGGCACCTGTGTCGGAACCTATAGCGGCACCTGTGTCGGAACCTATAGCGGCACCTGTGTCGGAACCTATAGCGGCACCTGTGTCGGAACCTATAGCGGCACCTGTGTCGGAACCTATAGCGGCACTTGTGTCGGAACCTATAGTCGGCACCTGTGTCGGAACCTATTCGGCACCTGTGTCGGAACCTATAGCGGCACCTGTGTCGGAACCTATTCGGCACCTGTGTCGGAACCTATAGCGGCACCTGTGTCGGAACCTATAGCGGCACCTGTGTCGGAACCTATAGCGGCACCTGTGTCGGAACCTATAGCGGCACCTGTGTCGGAACCTATAGCGGCACCTGTGTCGGAACCTATAGCGGCACCTGTGTCGGAACCTATAGCGGCACCTGTGTCGGAACCTATAGCGGCACCTGTGTCGGAACCTATAGCGGCACCTGTGTCGGAACCTATAGCGGCACCTGTGTCGGAACCTATAGCGGCACCTGTGTCGGAACCTATTCGGCACCTGTGTCGGAACCTATAGCGGCACCTGTGTCGGAACCTATGCGGCACCTGTGTCGGAACCTATAGCGGCACCTGTGTCGGAACCTATAGCGGCACCTGTGTCGGAACCTATAGCGGCACCTGTGTCGGAACCTATAGCGGCACCTGTGTCGGAACCTATGCGGCACCTGTGTCGGAACCTATAGCGGCACCTGTGTCGGAACCTATAGCGGCACCTGTGTCGGAACCTATAGCGGCACCTGTGTCGGAACCTATAGCGGCACCTGTGTCGGAACCTATAGCGGCACCTGTGTCGGAACCTATGCGGCACCTGTGTCGGAACCTATAGCGGCACCTGTGTCGGAACCTATAGCGGCACCTGTGTCGGAACCTATAGCGGCACCTGTGTCGGAACCTATAGCGGCACCTGTGTCGGAACCTATAGCGGCACCTGTGTCGGAACCTATAGCGGCACCTGTGTCGGAACCTATAGCGGCACCTGTGTCGGAACCTATAGCGGCACCTGTGTCGGAACCTATAGCGGCACCTGTGTCGGAACCTATAGCGGCACCTGTGTCGGAACCTATAGCGGCACCTGTGTCGGAACCTATAGCGGCACCTGTGTCGGAACCTATAGCGGCACCTGTGTCGGAACCTATAGCGGCACCTGTGTCGGAACCTATAGCGGCACCTGTGTCGGAACCTATAGCGGCACCTGTGTCGGAACCTATAGCGGCACCTGTGTCGGAACCTATAGCGGCACCTGTGTCGGAACCTATAGCGGCACCTGTGTCGGAACCTATAGCGGCACCTGTGTCGGAACCTATAGCGGCACCTGTGTCGGAACCTATAGCGGCACCTGTGTCGGAACCTATAGCGGCACCTGTGTCGGAACCTATAGCGGCACCTGTGTCGGAACCTATAGCGGCACCTGTGTCGGAACCTATAGCGGCACCTGTGTCGGAACCTATAGCGGCACCTGTGTCGGAACCTATAGCGGCACCTGTGTCGGAACCTATAGCGGCACCTGTGTCGGAACCTATAGCGGCACCTGTGTCGGAACCTATAGCGGCACCTGTGTCGGAACCTATAGCGGCACCTGTGTCGGAACCTATAGCGGCACCTGTGTCGGAACCTATAGCGGCACCTGTGTCGGAACCTATAGCGGCACCTGTGTCGGAACCTATAGCGGCACCTGTGTCGGAACCTATAGCGGCACCTGTGTCGGAACCTATAGCGGCACCTGTGTCGGAACCTATAGCGGCACCTGTGTCGGAACCTATAGCGGCACCTGTGTCGGAACCTATAGCGGCACCTGTGTCGGAACCTATAGCGGCACCTGTGTCGGAACCTATAGCGGCACCTGTGTCGGAACCTATAGCGGCACCTGTGTCGGAACCTATAGCGGCACCTGTGTCGGAACCTATGCGGCACCTGTGTCGGAACCTATAGCGGCACCTGTGTCGGAACCTATAGCGGCACCTGTGTCGGAACCTATAGCGGCACCTGTGTCGGAACCTATAGCGGCACCTGTGTCGGAACCTATAGCGGCACCTGTGTCGGAACCTATAGCGGCACCTGTGTCGGAACCTATAGCGGCACCTGTGTCGGAACCTATAGCGGCACTTGTGTCGGAACCTATAGCGGCACCTGTGTCGGAACCTATAGCGGCACCTGTGTCGGAACCTATAGCGGCACCTGTGTCGGAACCTATAGCGGCACCTGTGTCGGAACCTATAGCGGCACCTGTGTCGGAACCTATAGCGGCACCTGTGTCGGAACCTATAGCGGCACCTGTGTCGGAACCTATAGCGGCACCTGTGTCGGAACCTATAGCGGCACCTGTGTCGGAACCTATAGCGGCACCTGTGTCGGAACCTATAGCGGCACCTGTGTCGGAACCTATACGGCACCTGTGTCGGAACCTATAGCGGCACCTGTGTCGGAACCTATAGCGGCACCTGTGTCGGAACCTATAGCGGCACCTGTGTCGGAACCTATAGCGGCACCTGTGTCGGAACCTATAGCGGCACCTGTGTCGGAACCTATAGCGGCACCTGTGTCGGAACCTATAGCGGCACTTGTGTCGGAACCTATAGCGGCACCTGTGTCGGAACCTATAGCGGCACCTGTGTCGGAACCTATAGCGGCACCTGTGTCGGAACCTATAGCGGCACCTGTGTCGGAACCTATAGCGGCACCTGTGTCGGAACCTATAGCGGCACTTGTGTCGGAACCTATAGCGGCACCTGTGTCGGAACCTATAGCGGCACCTGTGTCGGAACCTATAGCGGCACCTGTGTCGGAACCTATAGCGGCACCTGTGTCGGAACCTATAGCGGCACCTGTGTCGGAACCTATAGCGGCACCTGTGTCGGAACCTATAGCGGCACCTGTGTCGGAACCTATAGCGGCACCTGTGTCGGAACCTATAGCGGCACCTGTGTCGGAACCTATAGCGGCACCTGTGTCGGAACCTATAGCGGCACCTGTGTCGGAACCTATAGCGGCACCTGTGTCGGAACCTATAGCGGCACCTGTGTCGGAACCTATAGCGGCACCTGTGTCGGAACCTATAGCGGCACCTGTGTCGGAACCTATGTCGGCACCTGTGTCGGAACCTATAGCGGCACCTGTGTCGGAACCTATAGCGGCACCTGTGTCGGAACCTATAGCGGCACCTGTGTCGGAACCTATAGCGGCACCTGTGTCGGAACCTATAGCGGCACCTGTGTCGGAACCTATAGCGGCACTTGTGTCGGAACCTATAGCGGCACCTGTGTCGGAACCTATAGCGGCACCTGTGTCGGAACCTATAGCGGCACTTGTGTCGGAACCTATAGCGGCACCTGTGTCGGAACCTATAGCGGCACCTGTGTCGGAACCTATAGCGGCACCTGTGTCGGAACCTATAGCGGCACTTGTGTCGGAACCTATAGCGGCACCTGTGTCGGAACCTATAGCGGCACCTGTGTCGGAACCTATAGCGGCACCTGTGTCGGAACCTATAGCGGCACCTGTGTCGGAACCTATAGCGGCACTTGTGTCGGAACCTATAGCGGCACCTGTGTCGGAACCTATAGCGGCACCTGTGTCGGAACCTATAGCGGCACCTGTGTCGGAACCTATAGCGGCACCTGTGTCGGAACCTATAGCGGCACCTGTGTCGGAACCTATAGCGGCACCTGTGTCGGAACCTATAGCGGCACCTGTGTCGGAACCTATAGCGGCACCTGTGTCGGAACCTATAGCGGCACCTGTGTCGGAACCTATTCGGCACCTGTGACGGAACCTATAGCGGCACCTGTGTCGGAACCTATAGCGGCACCTGTGTCGGAACCTATAGCGGCACCTGTGTCGGAACCTATAGCGGCACCTGTGTCGGAACCTATAGCGGCACTTGTGTCGGAACCTATAGCGGCACCTATGTTGGAACCTATAGCGGCACTTGTGTCGGAACCTATAGCGGCACTTGTGTCGGAACCTATAGCGGCACCTGTGTCGGAACCTATAGCGGCACCTGTGTCGGAACCTATAGCGGCACCTGTGTCGGAACCTATAGCGGCACCTGTGTCGGAACCTATAGCGGCACCTGTGTCGGAACCTATAGCGGCACCTGTGTCGGAACCTATAGCGGCACCTGTGTCGGAACCTATAGCGGCACCTGTGTCGGAACCTATAGCGGCACCTGTGTCGGAACCTATAGCGGCACCTGTGTCGGAACCTATAGCGGCACCTGTGTCGGAACCTATAGCGGCACCTGTGTCGGAACCTATAGCGGCACTTGTGTCGGAACCTATAGCGGCACCTGTGTCGGAACCTATAGCGGCACTTGTGTCGGAACCTATAGCGGCACTTGTGTCGGAACCTATAGCGGCACCTGTGTCGGAACCTATAGCGGCACTTGTGTCGGAACCTATAGCGGCACCTGTGTCGGAACCTATAGCGGCACCTGTGTCGGAACCTATAGCGGCACCTGTGTCGGAACCTATAGCGGCACCTGTGTCGGAACCTATAGCGGCACTTGTGTCGGAACCTATAGCGGCACCTGTGTCGGAACCTATAGCGGCACTTGTGTCGGAACCTATAGCGGCACCTGTGTCGGAACCTATAGCGGCACCTGTGTCGGAACCTATAGCGGCACCTGTGTCGGAACCTATAGCGGCACCTGTGTCGGAACCTATAGCGGCACCTGTGTCGGAACCTATAGCGGCACCTGTGTCGGAACCTATAGCGGCACTTGTGTCGGAACCTATAGCGGCACCTGTGTCGGAACCTATAGCGGCACCTGTGTCGGAACCTATAGCGGCACCTGTGTCGGAACCTATAGCGGCACCTGTGTCGGAACCTATAGCGGCACCTGTGTCGGAACCTATTCGGCACCTGTGTCGGAACCTATAGCGGCACCTGTGTCGGAACCTATAGCGGCACCTGTGTCGGAACCTATAGCGGCACCTGTGTCGGAACCTATAGCGGCACTTGTGTCGGAACCTATAGCGGCACCTGTGTCGGAACCTATAGCGGCACTTGTGTCGGAACCTATTCGGCACCTGTGTCGGAACCTATAGCGGCACTTGTGTCATGACGCACCTGTGTCGGAACCTATTCGGCACCTGTGTCGGAACCTATTCGACACCTGTGTCGGAACCTATAGCGGCACTTGTGTCATGACGCACCTGTGTCGGCACTTGTGTCGTCACTCCACGCAAGGCCCATTGTCATGGTAACTGAGCTCGATATCGCAGGATACACAGTCATCACGCCAGTTATCCTGCGTAGAGCGAAACACATTGGTTGTGTAGAAGTATTCTAAAGTCTCTGTGCAAAGGTTAATGCAAAGTTGTTCTAAACTATTTGGGTTGGCATCTTCAGTTCCAAATAGATCCACAATTCCTATAAACCCATATGGTTCTTCCTTGTTAGCTGCATTGCCATTGATTTTAGGTAGCCCTATACTGAGAAAGTTCTCAGCTGTCTGCGGTTGCATCATGGGTGGCACAGATTCGCTGGAATCACTGGCTCTACTCGAATTGTTGGGAGTTAAAGGTCGTTTTGGATTGTTGATCCTTCGATTAAGGGAAATAAGAGTTCTAGCATACAATGCTTTCGCTAGAATGTTCCGACTGTGGTTTGCTGTTGCTGCATTACACATGGTCTTTGTGCAATTTCCTCGAACTACGACTGTACGAGTTGTTAGTCCACGGTAGAGGGATACACCAGAAACCCCTAAAAGGGCTGCCACTGATTTTATCTCATCGTGACCCTTTACATCCAAATCCATGGTCTCGTTGCTCTCTATGAATTCGACATTTCCTAGAAGCATTATAGCAGATAGCACACGTGTTACATCCTCAAACGGTATTCCCAAACTAGCGAGAGCTTGGCGCCATTGTGAAAACGATTCTGAAGGGTTTCCAACTGCTGCCCCGTAGCCATCCGCGCATTTGTATTTAAGAAATGTTAAACTTTGAGCTGTGTACCCACTGAGATGCAACTTAGAACGTTCATCATAGGACAGACCGGCCAGCATCTGATAGAATATGTGGTAGTTACCCTCGGCCCAAGGCCGATCTGTAATCCGTGATTGGTCCAGGAAATATGAATTAAATTTAGTTCGAATTAATTGGTATTTATGCATTTGGATTTCATAAAAGAATCCAAGGCGACTTGAGTTGAAGTTAGTGGGAGTATGGCAGGTTGTGAATGCTTGTAGAATGCACACTCCTGCTGCCATTTGTTTGTAAATCTCACTGTGAGTTCCACAGCTAGAATTTCGTTCGTAAATAACGCGAATGATGCTCTGAGCAAGATGCGTTTTTCCGCTCCCGCTGACGCCATTCAAAATAACCACCTGTGAAGTGTTTGTCTCAATATATTCGGACACTAATCTATACACCAACTTCTCCAAATTTTCGCCAGCATTGTATCGCGGAGCACTGAGAATAGCTTCAGAATTCGCTGGATCAAAAGTCCCATTAATATTTAGCAAAACTGGTCCATCCCAGATAAAATTCTGAGAATTGGTGAACATTTTCTCAAGAATATCCACAATATTTGCTTCTGACAGAATGCATTGCATGTGTATTAGATCGTTCATCACATTTTCAGATTTAGGCGAATCTTTATTCCTTGCATTTACATCGCGAGGATTAATCTTAGATGATAATAATCCTCTGAGAGAGATTATTTCGGCGGATATGCACTTGAGGTGGTTTTGTAGTTGAACTACAGTTTGGGAAACATTGCTCCCTTTGGCATTAATAACATCGGATAGCTTCTTGGCCAAAGGATTAACCTTATTATATATATCACCCAAGCTATTAGTTATTTTTGTTAGCTCCACAATTACAGATTTGGTTGGACTGATAGTTAGCGGAGAGGTAACATGTTTCCGTTTTTCAAACATTTTCTTACTAAGTTCTTCAAGCTCACTACTCAAAGAATGATTATCTTCAGCAAGCTTTTTGGAAATCTCTTTCTCTTTTATAAGTTGGTAAGCATCCTCATCCCTAAACATGCGGAATGCTTCCAGTAATTTGTTGTAAGCTTTCTTTTGAGCCGCTAAATCTTCAGCCATACTTTCAACATCTTGGCTGAATACACTCTGTTCATCACGAAGATCCATATCGGTTGTAGTTACATTATAACCATTAGTGTTATGGTAACCTCCACTTAGAGACCCTAGTGTAGCTATTGCAACATCGTCATTATTGTGTGGAAAGGAGATATTTCTCATGGCATGTGTGTCTCTTCCCAATTGTGAGTTACTCGTATCGTCAAGTCGACCATTTTGAGATGATACAGAACTTCCTCTCAACACAATGTTATCACTTATTTTCTGTGGTCTTACCATGGCAACATTGTGATGACGTAATGGAGATCCATGCGTGGTATTGGGTTTGCTGGAGTGATATGCAATCGATGAGGCTGATTGTTGCCCAACAGTTGGGTAATCCGTAGTGCTTCTACTGATAGCATCCTGCGAGTAATGACTGGATACACTCTTAGAAGAGCTTAACTTTCTCTGTTTCCCCAAATTATAAGCTGATGTATCATAATTCTTTGCATCTTTATGGTCGCTTTTATCAAATATATTATTAACATAGGAAAATCGTTGATTTCCAACAATAATATAGTCCTTTTCTGCATTGTTTGATGGCATATGTACCGGTTTCTGATGTTGTTGATCCTTTTCTGCATTGTTTGATGGCATATGTACCGGTTTCTGATGTTGTTGAGAGCCGATACTCCGATTAGCTGCCAGGATATCGTCGGCACTATGATGTCTTTGCGGAACTCCTGGAGGTTTATACGGCTGAAAACCCGAAACTCCCTTAGAAACCGCGGCAAAACGAATATCTGAAGGGAAAGCTCTGGTGACGGCGGGTTTCTGTGGACTATTTATTGGCGGTTCATTTCGATGGTTGTTTCGTCCATAGGGGGTGACACCGGCGGTTGCCCGTATATACTCTACGCCTTGCTGGTTCGATTTATTGGTTTGTAACATATTGGATTGCAATATTGGCGCCAGTCGTGGCTTTATTGAGGCACTGCGTTTATCGGCAAGCAGATGGTCAAGTGATCCAACCGCACTCCCAGGCGACCCATTTACGTCGGAGCTGCGTATTCTCTCATCATCTGAATAGTAAGTAGTTCTTCTGTTTGCATTGTTTGTACGTCGTCTAGTCCCTTCCATTTCCACATCGCTACTGTGACCTCGCCCGGTCTTCTTTGGCGGAAGGTCGGGTGGCACCACGTTATTCACGTGCTGCACTAAGTCAGGGCGCGGTTTAACTAGACTTTCACCACTTCCTGACATATTATTTCCTTTCTCATTTCTCTCGATAAATATTCTTGGGTTAGATGGCGGTATGAAATAATCCTCCAGTGGGTTCGAATTTCTATACCGATCGGATGATGAAGACTTCGACTTTGCGGAATGTTTTCCAGTTTTAACTTGGTCCTCGTGGTCGCTATGCGACGTCGCTGTGTGACCCCTGTATTTGTGTCTGGAGGATCTGTGATGGGCTGCTGACTCACTGGTGTATCCGTGGTCCTCAGCAGAAGATCGTTTTGAGTTTGATTTTCTTCTAAACATATTTTGGTTATAAATTAATTGAGTTCGATTTTATTAATTATTTACAATATATAAATCAACCGATAATAAATTAATGTCAGGGAAAAAATGTTAGATGTCAGATAAAATAAATAAAGTTACACTTAGGTGAAATATTTGAATAATACTAGCAATAGAAATAACTTTTATGGCTCTATCAATGATGTTACAAGGTATTCAATAAATTTGGATATACTAAAGTACAGGAACATCAATAAATATAACTTGATTCACTTTTCCACCTAAATTCTAAGAACAATCAACATCATTAAAATTCTTGGCACTGACATATTATGGTTGTGTGTTCGGTCATTGATACGAGTGTAGTCTTACGATTACGCTCACCAACCCGTCACTATTCAATCAATCATTCCGCCTGTCCATTTAAACTAAATGAGTTGGCCAGTGAGTTCTGGCGTATATTAACTCGGCGTGATACCGTTATTGTTTGGAGTAGTTTGCCGGAAAGATTCGTGGTAGAGTGTGCCAGGTCTATTGTATTAATGAATTCGTATGACTGAACCTCCGTAGGTATAATATATTCCTACAGTGACGGACACAAATATATAAAAATCAACCGGAGCTTGATTTTATCCACACCGGACGCAACAATGTGACGGACTATCGGTTCGGCCGCAAACAACCAGTGACCCATACCACAGGTTTCTTTAACGCACACGTGAGACCTCAATGACCTCATGCAAAGGGACAGCACAGATGGGTCTAAGCGATAGGGATCTCCTACCGTTAAGTATATGCTATGGTTTTCTGAGTTATGGGTGGAACATTGTTATGGGCTACATTTTAAATCTTTGAAGAATATTGTATCATTGTGGGGCGAACCATTCTGTGTACGAACCGTTTAGCGAATTAGGAAGTCATTTAGGTAGGATAGGCGAATAATTGAATCGTCCATGTGTTATGGTTAGGTGTCAGTGGCGTGCAGAGCTAAAGTGGTGCCCGGGGCTAAATCAGGAGGTGGTGCCCCCCCCCCCCCCCCCCCCCCCCCCCCCAAAAAAAGTGTGGTAAATAAAATTCATCGAGCGAACCAAACGAACATGCTTCTAGAGGTGATAGGTATATGTTTCTATCATTCTAAATTGTTTTTTTCTTTTTTTGGTCAAAAAAGTGAAAAATGTTTTTTTGTGCGATTTTTGTGTTGAATTTAATGGTAATTCCGAATATGAAAGTTATTAGTTCTCAGCTTGATTAGATTTTAAGATATGACGATTTTACTACGGCATGATTGCATCGAAAATCAAAATTTATATTAATTTAATGAAGAAATAATGTCTTTTGGTAATTTTTATGATCTAACTATTTTAGTGACTTCAATTTGTTCTAAAACAGATTTGGAATAATTTTGAACATATATTATCATCGATAGACTGATTGACGGACAGACTGACAGACAGACAGACACACAGAAAGACAGACAGACAATATTTTGACAATAATGTCAATCGATACCAGAAATGAAATCAGCGACCTCGAAAACCTCTGTAGCAAAAATTGTAACTTGCCATGTAAGTATTTAGTATAATTTGACGGACAGTCAGACAGTCTGACAGAAAGACAGACAGACAGATAGACAGACAGACAGACAGATAGACAAGATTTTGACAAAAATGAAAACAGATACCAGAAATGAAATAAGCGACCTCGAAAACCTCAATAGCGAAAATTTTAGCTTGCTATGTAAGTATTCAGTATAATTTGACGGACAGACGGACAGTCTGACAGACAGACAGACAAACAAGATTTTGACAAAAATGAAAACAGATACCAGAAATGAAATCAGTGACCTCAAAAACCTCAGTAGCGGAAATTGTAGCTTGCCATGTAATTATTTTGTATAATTTGACGGACAGACAGACAGTCTGACAGACAGACAAGATTTTGACAAAAATGAAAACAGATACTAGAAATGAAATCAGCAACCTCGAAAACCCCCGTAGCGAAGATTTCAGCTCTGTGCTTCTTCATTAACATACATATATTACACACTATGATTATTACATATTGACAGAATAATAGAGAGGAAATTTTGAGCGGGAAGGTTCAAACTTTAAACCCATTTTACTCGGAATTATTTTTTCTCGTTTCTGCTCCACTCAAAATACAACTCCTCCGTCATTTTTTCATCAAATCGTTTGAAATTTTCACACAGTGATCTAGAGATGTTGAGCAATAAAACTTCTAGACAGAATTTTGAATTCTTGAAATTAAGTGGTGTTCTGGGCCGATAATTTAAAAAAATAAAAATATTTTTTTAAATAAAAAATACACTTCCGGTCAAAATTTCAAAAATCTGTCTAGAAGTTCTGTAAAGCAGCCCCCACTGATGCTCCTTGCCAAATTTGAATTTAACTTGACTTAAATTCTAGGAGCCTTAGCATTTAGAATGAAAATCAGAAAAATTTGAATAAAATTGGCGGGAAATTCAAATTTTATTTTTTTTTTCTAAAATTGTTTAAAGAATTAACTAATACATATGTATGTATAATTTCAGTGTATTTATGCAATATAAACTCTTTTAAACCTCCAAAAACTGGAGGTGTCTCCAAAAGGTGAACCCCCCCCCCCCCCCCCTTAAACTCTCACTTTTGACGCCTCAACTGGATCCGATCCTGATAATAAAATTATAATATGTTTAAATTTCATTGAGGAATAGTGAACTTAAATCAAAACGGACAAAAACATTATCACATTGGAATGTATTTACAGTATAATAATTGTGTATAATAATGTATTAAGAATTAACTGGCATATATATTTAATTACGTCACTTTCTCCCACTTCACTTGAAAAACAATTTGTGCTGGAATTTTGAATGTTTGACATCAAAAATTGTTCTAAAACTGACGGCCTTTCAAAACTATTTAATTCAATATCCAATGTTCATAAGTAATCTACTCGTTCAGCATCCACTAAAAGTTTTTTCATTACGCGTGTTTGATTCCAAATATACAAACAGTCTTGATTTACAGGCCCAGAAATATGGAATGAATTGCCATTCGAAATTAAAAATGCAAAGACGAAAAAATCACTTGTTATAAAATAAATATCTTGAATCTCTATTATAACTGATCACCATCCATTCCCGCTACTCCAAATTATTTTATTACTCTAACTTCACTATCAGCTGGCTTTGATTCCACTGTCACTACAATTCAAATTTTGCGCCCCTGGAAGGTAGCGCCCGGCGCCGTTAGATTTGTGTAGGTCTCGAATGAGGTCGATAGATCTAACCAACCCAAACAATTATACGGATTATATTTTAGACTTGTGTAGGTCTCGATAATTATACGGATTACATTTTTCGTTGGGATACAAATGTTTCGAGATCGGGATCCTATTTGAACATCGACACTAATTGATTGACCTACGCCTTCCAGATAGCCGGCGGGGGTGGGGAGGGGGGGGGGGGTTGGGTGGGTGGGGAGGGACGGGGTGCAACTGTTTACGCTATCAAAATCCAATCCTATCCATGGGAAATCGACTGAAATAACAGCTGATTGCCAGAAAAACTGTTAATTTACTCTCGTATATTGTTTTTGTTCAAATAATCAATCAGCCACTGTAACCTGTTCTTTCCATTAATTGAGAAGTTGATAGGTCTGTTATGCTGCTTATAGGATGTAACTAATTAATTTCAGATAAAAGTAATCTTTTTATCCAACGGATTGTATAAAATAGATACATCTACATTTTTGAAACCCAATTGCCATTGCCAATATAATTCCATAATAACATCTATTATTATATTGTTACATACCGATAACATATTCAATAACTTTAAATAAATAAATAATTGGAAATAAAAAAAATAGTTAATTGTTGGCCGACACTGTGTAGGTAAGTTTACTAACTAAAGTTAGACCCACGTTAGTTTCCAGTTGCGCGACATCAAAATTACGCCTGGAGCTCGGAGTCGGGAAGTTATCTGAGACGCCGTCTGTTTGATTGTAAACCCGAATCTCGTACCGATGTCTGCCGCTTGGGGGCGTTGGCCCATTGTAATCAGTGAAGGTTTCCCCTTGCGAGACTTTATTCCCGGGAATGTTTCCCACGAGCCAATGCAGCCAGGGTGCCGCGGTTGGGTTCGCAGGGTCGGGGGCGTCAGGGTCTATCATCAGTAACGTCATGGAGTCGCAGTCTCTCAGACAGCTGCACTGGACGTTCGGAGCCGCAGACAGTCTGTTCTTCTTGGCCGTTAAGTCCTGCTGGTCCACTACAATCCCGACGCCGTTGTAGGTTACTATGGGAAACTCCAAAGAGGTAACCATGGCGATATCATAACATACAATAATAAATATCCCGATCGCAATATCAAATGCAAACATTTTTCTACGACCAACTACATTTATATAAAGGAATTACAAAACCCTTACAAAACAGGAGATTCAATTTATATACAATTACGAAGAAAGTACGACAGTTAGGTTGAGATGTACGACAACTAGTATGGCAGTAAGGCTTAGATGTACGACAGTTAGACTGAGATGTACTGATGTGCTGATAAACAGAGATGTACGACAGATAGTACGTGAGTTAAGCTGGGATGTACGACAAATAGACTGATATGTACGACATATAATACGACAGTTAGAAAGGGATGTTCGACAGTTAGGCGGAGTTGTACGACAGATAGTACGTGAGTTAAGCTGGGATGTACGAAAACATCCCTTCCTAACTGTCGTATTATATGTCGTACATATCAGTCTATTTGTCGTACATCCCAGCTTAACTCACGTACTATCTGTCGTACAACTCCGCCTAACTGTCGAACATCCCTTTCTAACTGTCGTATTATATGTCGTACATATCAGTCTATTTGTCGTACATCCCAGCTTAACTCACGTACTATCTGTCGTACATATCCGCCTAACTGTCGAACATCCCTTCCTAACTGTCGTATTATATGTGTACATATCAGTCTATTTGTCGTACATCCCAGCTTAACTCACGTACTATCTGTCGTACATATCCGCCTAACTGTCGAACATCCCTTCCTAACTGTCGTATTATATGTCGTACATATCAGTCTATTTGTCGTACATCCCAGCTTAACTCACGTACTATCTGTCGTACATATCCGCCTAACTGTCGAACATCCCTTCTGTTCGCGCTTTTGAAGACCTTTAGCAGTTTAACCTGCCAAATTTTATATGTCTTCTAATTAATTAAAACCACTTTAGCATACGACAATAATTTATGCTAATACGAAAAACATTAGCCGAAGTCAGCCCATGCGCGATCATTCACCCGATGGATCTACACCCGGGAGACTGAATTCGGATGCTTGAATTGTATTATTACAGTGTAAGGTTGCAGTGTATACCTATGTATTATTCGATAGATCGTTAATAATTAATCTCTGACAGATATTATTGACTTTCGGGAAATATTAACAGTTCCTTTAGGACGTGGCGCTTTATCTATTTAAACAGAACTAAGACTTATACTAAACGCAACGATACTGCTGATGATTAAAGTATAAAACGTATTCTTTAGGAAATACTTTGTTACCAGTCACGATCATACACACTATTCTGCCGACAGTCAGTACATTTGATCACACATAAAGAGAGCAGTAATTGACTCACGTAGGGTCTGCTAAATAACATTGGATTCAATACACACCACATTAATATAAATCGCAATTGTTATGTATAGCCGGTCTCTCTAACCTGTAGTGTTATCAAGAAATTTGGGAATTGGGTGATTTATCCGTATTATCCAAATAGCAATATTTCCATCAACAAATATTTACAATTAATAACTGACGGTAAAATAACAGTATAAACAATATGATTAACACAATTAAATTAAGTGAGTATGTTAATTAAGTAAGGTGACACCGCCGCCGGTAACAGTTTATACTTTCGATAATTCAAGCAGTTTACGGTACAGCAGTATCATACATCTAAAAATGCCGGTGTTTCTGGCTTAGACAGCAATAACAACAAAGTATCAAGAAAAAGCTGTAAGACTCAACACTCTCCTTATGATCGGCAGAAAAGCTACACGTCGACAGGAAAAACCGCCCTGATTGGCCCAAGCCAAACAAAGAACCACGCGTCCAATGGCTGTTTCCATGTCAGCATCCAGCTGTTAGATGTCGTAATATGAATCATCACGGCTAAGCTGTGAAAGGTGGTTGTTGCATTACAAGTTTTTGTCTTACCATGTCCGCTAAAACACGTATATAGCAGAATGATTTTTATGTCCGTTAAAACACCTGTAAAGGTACCTTGCGGGCGAGGGGAATATATACACAGTTAGAAAACCTTTTTTAGAGTATTCCAGCGCCTGTGGGGAAACTGGCCAGCAAAGGCAAACGTATCAGTTATCCCACAAAAGCTTTTACACCGCTCCCAGAAAATGGGATTTAAGTCTATAAAATATACAAAATCACAGTTTCTAAAATACAAAAATACTCTAAACAGTTAGTCTTTCTTGCGCGGACGGCGTTTACGCAGTTTTTTGAAGCTAGCAAGAGTCCTTTTCTCTTTGGGGCGAGCCACTTTACTAGGAGGGCTATAACTCCTGGGTGAAGGGTGCAATATGATTGCATCAGAAGGTATGGGATTGCGATCGGTATATCCGCCGGTCGAAGTACCGGGTTGATTGACATCAACGTCCGGGGAGAGGGGTGTAACGGCTCTG
>JAUCBJ010000189.1:0-25886 GCA_032718475.1 Nemertoderma westbladi | reverse complement strand
CTAGGAATTCTACCTCTAAACTTACTGTATAAACACCAGTTCGACCTTCTCATGCATGACATCCACCACCACATCATCAGCCCCATGACCTACATAAATTTAAGTAAGCCATATCAGCCCCTATTCTGAACTCGGTTCTTTACTTACTAAAACGTCATCTAAACATAATTACGCTCCTCATCTTTCGAAACTTTTATTTACCGCTAACTTCGTCTAACCTGCTCCCAAAGCTCCATGTGTTTTCAAGGCCCATCTATTTGGAGTAGGTACCATCCCACTGATATGTATGCGTAGCAAGAAATCCAAACCTCACCACCCCCCCCCCCCCCCCCCCCTCCTCCCTCACACTCCCGGTGGCTAGCCCTGGCGTCTACTAGCTCTGCTATTAGCTATCCTCCGTACACTTGCGCCATAGGAACTAAACAGTGGAGCCGCACTACGGTACAACCTATGGAAAACGAACTTAAACCCTGAGTGCGAAAAGGCAAAAAAATATAAATATTGGTGGTCTGCAGGCAATAAAGTCGCTACCTGCTATTTGTTTTCCTTGTAAAAAATAAATTTACTGTTGTTGGGTTTTATTTTAATTGCAGCGAAACGACTCAAAACGGATACCATACCCTACCAGAAACAACATCAAAATATTTTAGGAGTTTATGACCCGTTTCTTATGTTATACCAAAAAAATAGCGACACTGGGAATGTTATGAACAATTATCTTTTAACTATTACAGCTACTCTATTGGCCTCGTTCACTCTATTGGCTCGCATCGTTCATCGTTACTAAGACAATTATTTCAACGACAGAACATTTCGACGCATATGGGTTGATCAGTTAATAAGGTCGCCACTGGAAATTAATTTTGATCATACAAAGATATTTCGTTCATGTGATAGTTCGTATGATCATGGGGGTAAAGCTACAACCATTCAAAAATCTCGAATTTGTATAGCCTAATTATCACGATGGCACTTGTTGATAATTCGAGGGTGATGTTGGAAACTTTTTTTATATCTTCCCGGGCCCTCCACTTTTCACCACTTTGGTTGTGCTACAAGAGTGGATAAACTTTCCAGGTCGTTTCTTGAACTCATTTAGCGGCTATTTAAGACGCGAAACAGAGATTAGGGCATTCTTGCAGAGATGGAAACTTCTCACTCTCAGCCCCCCTTCCCTTCCCGTGGGGCCTCCCTTTTTACCATAAACGAGGTAACATTCAATCACAAATCATTGTCAATGCGGCACCGGCTATGAATAAAGCGAGACATACTCTAATTCTCATCTGTAATGGTCTAACCGCTTCATACACCCCCGAACTTGGGCCACTAAATAAAGCTTCCCTTTTCTTTTATACATAAACAATAATGGCGTATTTGTGAGGTAAACTCAGAGCGGGCCTAGCAATCACTATTAAACCAGTGTCGGATTATTGGCGACATGTTATGTGATTGAGTTGTTGTTCCGAAACGACCGGCCCCTCTTTCTAACAAAAGGGATCACGTGCATAATCAACTTGGGGGCACCGGAAATCGGCTAGCCTATATGGCTCCCTGTGATTTAAGTGTTATATATTCCTATTTATCAAACAGGTGATTTAAAGACATTGAATTGATATTTGCCAAGCACGTGAAAATGGGGCCATATTGCTCACTCTTTCTCAACTATTTTTTTTATTGTTTTTATGACAGCAGACTGGAAACAGTTGCGAACTGGAAACAGTTCACTACCTAAACTAAAGTAAAAAATAATTATTTATTACATCAAAGGGAAAAAAGTACCACTTTTTTCTGTTCTTTTTAACCCAAACAAAAGTAAAGGTAGTGTGTGCGAGGCCTTACGCAAATATCAAAATTTAAGGGAAAAGAACAGGATACAATGGATGGATATTCTAACCAAAACAATAAACGAGATTCAATCGCACAGATATCGCCGTAACACATCAATATTTCCATGAATACCTCAATAATAACAATAAATATAAATTTATGGTAGTTGTAACGATGTATCTCACTATAATCAAATTGCACTTAAAATAACTACATTGATTCATTAAACACAACAGGTGAGTTACTAAGGGTGTTGTAGATCCGCTAAAAAATTGGTCTATTTTACTATTTAAGCTACTACACTCATTAAATGGGCAATATCCAAGTCGTTAGGTTTCTAAGTAGCCAATGTTATAGGAGACTACAACCCTTTGTAACTCAACTATTTAGTTTAATATAAATACGCCACTACGACATACTGTATAACATTTATTTATAAAAGACAAAAAAATATAATGTGTAATTTATCAAAAGAAACGACACAATTATAAACGAATCCGATAAAGTTAACCCCCAAAGCGTCACTAAAAGGCAAAACGTGTCCTAATGTCTTCCAACTTCTTGGCAACTTCGGAGGCAGTTCTATCGAGTTCGGTTGCAATTGATTTCTGTTTACTCGGCTCTATCGAGTTAAATTGTTCGCACAAATCACCGTCAATAATATTCTGAAACAAAAGATTAGACAATAAACCACCATAAACATAGTAATTTAACTGTGTGGCGAACAATGAAATACTAATTACATTTCAAGCGTAAATGAACAGGTTACAGAGGCGGCTTGCATTGCAAGGAACCAATTCAATAAATTAAATTTAACTCGTGGAGTAAGATTTCGCAGGTTAGTAATTTAATAGGGTTAATATTATTAGGGGGGTGGGTGTTTGCAATAGAATAATAGATCTAGGTAAGTCCCCAGCAAGTCTCTGACCGGATGAGCATAATCTTAAAGGATTGTATGCTTGAGCATGTGGACGACTTCTGTTACCTGGGATCATGGATCCGGAAGTCAGGTGAGGACCTTCGAATACGTAAGGGAAAGGCATGGGCAGCCTTGAATAGGCTTTCCAGGATGTGGAAGTCACCGAGAATTAATCGGAAACTTAAGGTCCGATTATTTAGAGCAGCAGTAGTTCCAGTACTCCTCTATGGGAGTTCATGCTGGGCTCTAACTGCTGAGGACACCAAATCTCTGGATGGCACATTCACAAGAATGCTACGCCGGGTACATTGTGTCAAGTACAATGCACACATCTCCAACCAGACACTTAACATTGGAGGTGTCTCATTGGTTCCCCCAAGCTTGACACTAGAACAAAATCCCCTCCGCTTTGCAGGACATTGCTTTCGCCGTGAGGACCAGCCAGTGCATAATCTTGTACTTTGGCAGCCTCATGGAGTGAATAAGCATGGTGGACAGCCCATGACTTTCTTGAGACGCATCTTAAATGACACTGGCCTTGAAGATGCGGATGATCTAGCAAATGTCATGGGTGATAGGGAGTTGTGGCGGCGCAATTTTGTCGACAACCCGGCACAGCATTCTTAAGAATGCAGCTGCAATGCAGCATGCCGATCCTAGTAGTAGTAAACACTCCCCCTTTCTATGACTACTAAAACACTCTCTGTTTCTATGACTACTTACCTTTACCGGAAAATAGTAAGAACGGAAGGCGAGATGATCCCGGCCACAGAGAGGTGGGTGCTCCGATCGGATGTGCATCTCGAGGTGTTGGAAGAAATCGTGGTCCTGTAAATACCGAGGAATCGTGTCATTATATAGACCCATAAACGCTTTCTCTCATTAATATTAGTAAGACACAGTGACGGAGAGGCCACATAACCGATTACGCTTACCTGTGCACGAAACTACGCACGTCAAATTAATTTAACCTGCTTTTGGAATGTTTTTAAATTAAGCGCAAACTTTATCTACTTTGATGAAAAAACTTTACGTTTTCTTAAAAATTAAATGATATTTTGTTGGAATTTAATGAATTTTATAATAATAGTAATTGCGAGAGCCTCAGAATATTAATGTTTAAAATTTAGAAAAATAATTACTTTACATCATTGTTGTGTGAAAATTAGCGCTTTTCAGCTTTATATGACCTGAGTGTGTTTATGTACAGAGCGAAGGCAGCGAGGGAGGTTCACATAACTAAACGAGGGTCTTAAAACGATAAATAGTGCCCATGTCACACAATTATGAACGAAATTAATGAAATTCACATTAATTAATGCACTAAGAGTTACTACTATACCAACAGTTACTACAACAACTGTAAAGGAAAAACAAGTCTTACAATAATTATATTAATAATAATAATAATAATAAACTATTATTTATATAGCGCCCAACTCTTAAATAGATTCTAAGGCGCTCATGACCCATTCAGATATTAAATGCTCTATTGTAGAGTTAGGTTTTTATACCGACTTTAACGTGTTTTATTTGAGTAGCAGTTCTTAGGTTAAGTGGGAAGCGCGATTTTATAGTACAGTAGGTTAAGTGGGAAGCGCGATTATATTCTTATCTGGATATGCGCCAGATACATCCAAGCCAAAGGAGCAGTATGATGACTTTCTTGGCAGAATCAAACAAATTTTGGAATGTAATAATCAAGCTATACCTTACATTCTCTTAGATGCAAATGCTGACCTTGGGAACACATGTGGTCAACGTTGGACAAAAAAACTCCCGAATCGCAATGGCAGGTTGCTATCGGAGTTCTTGGCTGCGAACAATTTAGTGGCAGTAGATACATATGGTAAATTTTCAGGACCATCTGTTACTTTCAGGGGGCCTCAGGGCGATTCATATATAGACCATATACTCACAACCAACCCTGGTGACCAACTAATAGTGAGCGGTGAGGTAATAAACCCACATGTCCATGCTCTCTCTGATCACAGTCCAGTAGTAGCTGAGATAGCAATTGTAAATGAACATAATACAAATAACAAGGAGAATACACAGGAATTTACCAAAAGATTACCACGAGTAGCCTGGAGTAAGGCGACTACAGCTCAACTCAACAGTTATAAGGAGTATGTAGAGAATAAGCTGGATAATCTCCACTCAAGCAGCATGAACTCTCTCGATTGGACATCTGAGGAATTGAATAGATACACCGAGGAGATGCAGAGAGCTATTACAGAGGGAGCCAATCTCTTTATACCTGTCAGTAAATTTCGAAAAAAGACGACCAATATTCGTATAAGGAACAAATTAATATCTAGTCATGCAAATACTACTAAGGAGCTGTATAAAATTTGGAAGCAAAATGGTAAAATTAAAAGGGACTCTTTTAGCATAGCATTGAAAGAGTCAAAGAAATCACTAAGGCGCCTTAGAAACTGGCTTGCGAAACAATCAGTAAGATCCAAAACTGGCGGCATAGTACATAACAGGAATAATCCTCATGAGTTCTGGAAACACTTCTCAACTAAAGAAGGAACAGCTCCCATCAGCATGGCTAAATCACTGAGAGATAATTTAATACATGTTATGAACTCAGCTGAAACTGATGCTGAAAGTGAGTTAGACAAAGTAGTCATCGAACTGAAACTACTATCAGAAGGTAGAAGTCCTCCAACAATATCAGAGGATACTGTTAAACATGCTATACTAGCATTAGCTAGGGGCAAATCTCCAGATTTCTTTAATCTTTCAGCAGAGCACATTCTTCATCTTGATGAAAACTATGCTGCTGTACACTTATGCAACATCTTCAATGCCTCAATCCGATTGCAGACAGTCCCTGAAGTCTATGGAAGGACACTGATAACATACATATATAAAAGTGGAAACCGTGGAACTACACGACCAAATAGCTATCGACCAATTGCCACTGTATCTGTATTTGGTAAACTGTTCGAAGCTATCACCCTCAAACAATTCATTCTTCCATACATATCTACAAACTCATGCCAATATGGGTACAAAAAAGGAGTTGGATCAGATCTTGTAGTAGCGTTGATACAGGAAATTATTGAGTCACATCGTCAGAGAAATCAGTCCCTTTACATATTTCAGTTGGACATAGCAGGTGCATTCGATCATGTCTCTTACAGTGTATTATTTAAAACCCTCTCGGAGCATATTTGCCCTTTTATCTGTTTGACCCTAATTAATTATTACAGAGTTGGATTACTGTTTCTAAAGTTCGGAGATATGATATTGACCAATGGAATTCGAACAAGGATAGGTGTAAAACAAGGATCATTGTTGTCACCAACGCTATTTAATGTCTATTTAAAGGGAGCCTTAGATTCAGTTGAGAAAACAGGCCTTGGAGTATCTTTTCACAACATCTGGTCAGGTCTAGTTTGCTATGCGGATGATATAGTTTTATTGTGCAATAATAAAGAGGAGATTACTAGTATGCTAGCATTACTATCATATGAAATGGATAAATTGAACCTAAATATGGAACCCACAAAATCAAAATGGATGAGCATTATACCCAAAAACACATACCGACCCCTATTCATCAACTCAGCAAATTGCCTATTCCCTGAATCCCAAACAATCAAATTCCTTGGCCACACCTTATATGGAAATAATAACTGTAACACTAATTACTCAGTCATAATTCAAACTCTTGCGTCTATGTCACATGCGTTTCACAAAAATGGCTGGACCATTCGATGGTACACCATAAACACAGTGTTCAATCTTTGGTCCACGATGGCCATACCAGCAATTCTGTACAAAATAAAATTCATAATAGGGAATCTAAATCAAGATGAAATCGAATCTATGAATGCATATTATAGAAAGATACTCAGGGGACTTCTTTATGTTGGATCGTACGTCAATAATGCTACATTAAGGAAACTCTCAGGATGTAGAGATCTATCACTTGAGGTATACCGTGACGTGACTAATTGCATGCTGCGTTTGGTAGTTAGTCCACATCTCAAACTTCAGTTGCTGCTACGACTTGGTCTTATCTGGAACTATCAGTCAAAGCGGCGCTATCCTGGACTGGGAAATACATATATGCGAGCGACTCGAGAATTCCCGATACCCTCACTATTTTCAATGTGTGTAAACCGGTACCATAAACGGACACTGAAATCTCACATAAACCACGGACATCCAACAGGAAAAGATATTGTCAATGCGGACTTTATATATAACTGTTATAACTCTGGCCAATGCGGATTTGCGGCAAAACATAACCGCATACTGCAGTATTTCTTAAAATAATTATCTTTTGCACAGATTTTTCCTCCATTTACAATAATTAACCTATGAACCTTATGACATTTTTAATTTTGTATAGTTTGTTCGGTTTTTATTCAGTATTAATATATACTTTTTACTTCAATATAAATACCGGCTTGACCGGTGTACCTTGTGAAATGAAAAAATGAAGCGCGATTTTATAGTACAGTAGGTTAAGTGGGAAGCGCGATTTAGTAGTACAGTAGGTTAAGTGGGAAGCGCGATTTTATAGTACAGTAGGTTAAGTGGGAAGCGCGATTTTATAGTACAGTAGGTTAAGTGGGAAGCGCGATTTTATAGTACAGTAGGTTAAGTGGTAAGCGCGATTTTATAGTACAATAGGTGAAGTGGGAAGCGCGATTTAGTAGTACAGTAGGTTAAGTGGGAAGCGCGATTTTATAGTACAGTAGGTTAAGTGGGAAGCGCGATTTTATAGTACAGTAGGTTAAGTGGGAAGCGCGATTTTATAGTACAATAGGTTAAGTGGGAAGCGCGATTTTATAGTACAATAGGTTAAGTGGGAAGCGCGATTTTATAGTACAATAGGTTAAGTGGGAAGCGCGATTTTATAGTACAATAGGTTAAGTGGGAAGCGCGATTTTATAGTACAATAGGTTAAGTGGGAAGCGCGATTTTATAGTACAATCGGTTAAGTGGGAAGCGCGATTTTATAGTACAATAGGTGAAGTGGGAAGCGCGATTTAGTAGTACAGTAGGTTAAGTGGGAAGCGCGATTTTATAGTACAATCGGTTAAGTGGGAAGCGCGATTTTATAGTACAATAGGTTAAGTGGGAAGCGCGATTTTATAGTACAATAGGTTAAGTGGGAAGCGCGATTTTATAGTACAATAGGTTAAGTGGGAAGCGCGATTTTATAGTACAGTAGGTTAAGTGGGAAGCGCGATTTTATAGTACAATAGGTTAAGTGGGAAGCGCGATTTTATAGTACAGTAGGTTAAGTGGGAAGCGCGATTTTATAGTACAATCGGTTAAGTGGGAAGCGCGATTTTATAGTACAGTAGGTTAAGTGGGAAGCGCGATTTAGTAGTACAGTAGGTTAAGTGGGAAGCGCGATTTTATAGTACAATAGGTTAAGTGGGAAGCGCGATTTTATAGTACAATAGGTTAAGTGGGAAGCGCGATTTTATAGTACAATAGGTTATGTGGGAAGCGCGATTTTATAGTACAATAGGTTAAGTGGGAAGCGCGATTTTATAGTACAATAGGTTAAGTGGGAAGCGCGATTTTATAGTACAATAGGTTAAGTGGGAAGCGCGATTTTATAGTACAATGGTTAAGTGGGAAGCGCGATTTTATAGTACAGTAGGTTAAGTGGGAAGCGCGATTTTATAGTACAGTAGGTTAAGTGGGAAGCGCGATTTTATAGTACAATAGGTTAAGTGGGAAGCGCGATTTTATAGTACAATGGTTAAGTGGGAAGCGCGATTTTATAGTACAATAGGTTAAGTGGGAAGCGCGATTTTATAGTACAATAGGTTAAGTGGGAAGCGCGATTTTATAGTACAATAGGTTAAGTGGGAAGCGCGATTTTATAGTACAATAGGTTAAGTGTGAAGCGCGATTTTATAGTACAATAGGTTAAGTGGGAAGCGCGATTTTATAGTACAATCGGTTAAGTGGGAAGCGCGATTTTATAGTACAATAGGTTAAGTGGGAAGCGCGATTTTATAGTACAATAGGTTAAGTGGGAAGCGCGATTTTATAGTACAATAGGTTAAGTGGGAAGCGCGATTTTATAGTACAATCGGTTAAGTGGGAAGCGCGATTTTATAGTACCGGTACTGCAGCAGTAGACACCTGCATGAATTTATTTTTAATGATTTATTTTATTTATACTGAGTTGTTAACAAAAAAAGGCGAAAGCTCAAGATGGCGGAAATCAAAGAAACAATGGAGATGTGTCGGAAAATGAACACTGCACGCCTTAAATCATTTTTAGCGAAACACGAAGTACCATCTACTGGACGCCGAGCTGAACTACTGACCCGTGCGGATCGGCTTATTATTAACGGTGTCGTATCTCTGGATTCTGTTGTCCCGGTCGACTCCTTAGTGGACCCCGCTGTCATTCCCGAGACGAAGGAGGTAAACACTCCAGAGTATACCACCCTAATCCTGGAGGCAAACTCGCCGGAGAATCCCGCCGTAATCCCGGAGGCGACGGAGGTAAACTCGCTGGAGGATCCCGCCCTAATCTCGGAGATGACGGAGGTAAACTCGCTGGAGAACCCCGCCCTAATCCCGCAGGCAACAGAGGTAAACTCCCCGGAGTATCCCGCCCTAATCCCGGAGGCGACGGAGGTTAACTCCCTGGAAGATCACGGCCTAATCCCGGAGGTGATGGAGGTAAACTCCCCGGAGGATCCCACACTAATCCCGGAGGTGACGGAGTTAAACTCGCTGGAGAATCCCGCCCTAATCCCGGAGGCAACAGAGGTAATCTCCCCGGAGTATCCCGCCCTAATCCCAGTGGCGACGGAGGTAAGCTCCCCAGAGGATCCCACTCTAATCCCTGAGGCGACGGAGGTAAACTCCCCGAATGATCCCGCCCAAATCCCTCCATTTGCTTCAGTTACTTGTAATTCGGTTCTAATAGAGGACTTACAAGATGATGGCTCTTGGAAACCCCGTAAGTCTAGCAGGAAGATCACTGATTTCTTCAGAAAAACCACTGCGATAGTCTCTGATCCCATGGAATCTTTGCTGGATCCTGGTGCCAAATTATTCAATCCTATGAATCCAATACCTGTACTCCAGTCCAAGCAAGGAGACTCTGATGATGTTCAGTATGTTGGATGTTACCATCACAATCCCAGTACTGGTACTACTGGTGAACATAACAAATTCTACCCTGATCTAGAACTATCTTATGACGAAGAACGTGTGAAAGACGCAATTTTTAATACAAACATTCGCAAAGGACTGGTGCTTTTAAAGCCAAGTGACCCTGACTGGAGGTACTTCCAACCTGGTCAGAAATTAACAACAACGGTAGTGGACTCCTTCCTCTCATTACTGGGTGTTCAAGGTGGAAACAGAATTGGCTGTATTGACACCGCTTTGTGCAGTAAATTGCATCAGAACAACTTTGATACTGCCAGTGCCATTAAGTATATTGCCTCCTCTTGCAACATTGGCACCACATCACTTATATTCTTCCCTGATTGTCACAAAGATCACTTTGTTCTACACATTGCAGATCTAAAGCAACATTCTGTGGTGCATTTGGTAGCCTCGACTTTGTTCTACTGTTCAGTAAACTAAAGGAGATAATAAACCCTTACATCTGCCTAGTTCTACTAGCGTATTATGAATCTACTTGTGCCTTTCTCAAGGTTGCCGACGAGATAGATGTTTGTGGGATCAACCTGGTACGTGGAGTCAAGCAGGGGTCACTGTTGTCACCTTTACTGTTTCTTCTTTATATGAAGGATGTTCTGGATATTCTAAGCTTAAACGGATTTGGGTCCATCGTTGGGCTCATTTGGCTGGGCATCATAGCTTATGCTGATGATATACTGCTCACTGCAACATCTGTCACCGAACTGACATTGGCCGCTGATATTTTCAGCATTGAAATGAATAAAGTGAAACTGGAGATTGAGATGAGCAAAACAAAGTGGTCCTGCTATGGTAATGATTATTCTTGTGAGAATGTCCCTACATTTATGTGCATCAATGGAACATTAGTTCCACGATCAGATGACATGACCTTTTTGGGCTTCCCCATTGTACATCCACGTCGCAACAGCCTCCAGGATTGCATCCGCTCGATAGCCATAATGTCGGATTTATTTCATCGAAATGGGTGGAATGCGCGCTGGCTCGATTGCAGCACACTGGGATACCTGTGGCGGTCCATAGCTGTACCAACCATATCCTACTCATCGCGGTATCTTATTGGTTCGCTATGTTCAAAAGAAATCGCTGAACTTGACTCTTATTACCGGAAGACTCTGCGAGGTTTACTTTTCGTGGGTCCTTATTCAAGCAACAACGTAACCCTTGCATTACTCGGATGCAACGATTTTAGTGTGGAAATGTATAAACTTTGCGTCGGAACATTAACCAGAGTAAATAAGTGCCCAAATGTTTTATTACAGTCCATCCTGCGTATCGCATTACAGGCTAACCTGTCTGGGACAACAAATAACCTTTATGTAGGACTGGGCTCAGTTTTTGAAAAATGTTCTCAAAAGTATGCGATCCCCAGTTTGAGCTCAATTTTGTGCTATAAATATAGTAAATGCTCACTATATAAGCTTTTAGAACCTGCAGCACTCACAATGGCGGAGGAATCCGACCGCGATTTTATTTTGCAGTGCTATTCGCAGTCGTTGCCTTTCAAAATGCGTCATCATAGGATAGAACAATATTTTAACTGGATAAATAAAGTTAGGGTGACGTGATTGCTGGATCGTATCCTATTTTGATTTATCGTGTACGAACTATAACTCGTAATTATTGAGTCTTTAATGAACCGAATACAATCAGTAATTTTACCTGAACTTATGAGCATAGCTCTTTTAGATGATCCGGATTTTATTCTTTTATTATGAATGGCTTAGTAGTAGCAGTCTGTTTTAATTATTCTCAAATGTCATATCAATTATTTTACTAACAGTGCTATTTTATATACTTCTGCTATTTGATTTTATTTTGTACTTCCCTTTTAAATTAACACAAATAAATGCCGGCTTGTCCGGATGATGCGCCTGCATGCGCTCTATATTGTATTATAAACTGTGTACTGTGTCTGCTTTAATGCTCGTTCTCTTTGGCAATAAACTCGAAGTACAATAGGTTAAGTGGGAAGCGCGATTTTATAGTACAGTAGGTTAAGTGGGAAGCGGATTTTATAGTACAATAGGTTAAGTGGGAAGCGCGATTTTATAGTACAATAGGTTAAGTGGGAAGCGCGATTTTATAGTACAATAGGTTAAGTGGGAAGCGCGATTTTATAGTACAATAGGTTAAGTGGGAAGCGCGATTTTATAGTACAATAGGTTAAGTGGGAAGCGCGATTTTATAGTACAATCGGTTAAGTGGGAAGCGCGATTTTATAGTACAATAGGTTAAGTGGGAAGCGCGATTTTATAGTACAATAGGTTAAGTGGGAAGCGCGATTTTATAGTACAATAGGTTAAGTGGGAAGCGCGATTTTATAGTACAATAGGTTAAGTGGGAAGCGCGATTTTATAGTACAATAGGTTAAGTGGGAAGCGCGATTTTATAGTACAATAGGTTAAGTGGGAAGCGCGATTTTATAGTACAATAGGTTAAGTGGGAAGCGCGATTTTATAGTACAATAGGTTAAGTGGGAAGCGCGATTTTATAGTACAATAGGTTAAGTGGGAAGCGCGATTTTATAGTACAATAGGTTAAGTGGGTAGCGCGATTTTATAGTACAATCGGTTAAGTGGGAAGCGCGATTTTATAGTACAATAGGTTAAGTGGGAAGCGCGATTTTATAGTACAATAGGTTAAGTGGGAAGCGCGATTTTATAGTACAGTAGGTTAAGTGGGAAGCGCGATTTTATAGTACAATAGGTTAAGTGGGAAGCGCGATTTTATAGTACAATCGGTTAAGTGGGAAGCGCGATTTTATAGTACAATAGGTTAAGTGGGAAGCGCGATTTTATAGTACAATAGGTTAAGTGGGAAGCGCGATTTTATAGTACAATAGGTTAAGTGGGAAGCGCGATTTTATAGTACAATAGGTTAAGTGGGAAGCGCGATTTTATAGTACAATAGGTTAAGTGGGAAGCGCGATTTTATAGTACAATAGGTTAAGTGGGAAGCGCGATTTTATAGTACAATAGGTTAAGTGGGAAGCGCGATTTTATAGTACAATAGGTTAAGTGGGAAGCGCGATTTTATAGTACAATAGGTTAAGTGGGAAGCGCGATTTTATAGTACAATCGGTTAAGTGGGAAGCGCGATTTTATAGTACAATAGGTTAAGTGGGAAGCGCGATTTTATAGTACAATAGGTTAAGTGGGAAGCGCGATTTTATAGTACAGTAGGTTAAGTGGGAAGCGCGATTTTATAGTACAGTAGGTTAAGTGGGTAGCGCGATTTTATAGTACAATAGGTTAAGTGGGAAGCGCGATTTTATAGTACAGTAGGTTAAGTGGGAAGCGCGATTTTATAGTACAGTAGGTTAAGTGGGAAGCGCGATTTTATAGTACAGTAGGTTAAGTGGGAAGCGCGATTTTATAGTACAGTAGGTTAAGTGGGAAGCGCGATTTTATAGTACAGTAGGTTAAGTGGGAAGCGCGATTTTATAGTACAGTAGGTTAAGTGGGAAGCGCGATTTTATAGTACAGTAGGTTAAGTGGGAAGCGCGATTTTATAGTACAGTAGGTTAAGTGGGAAGCGCGATTTTATAGTACAGTAGGTTAAGTGGGAAGCGCGATTTTATAGTACAGTAGGTTAAGTGGGAAGCGCGATTTTATAGTACAGTAGGTTAAGTGGGTAGCGCGATTTTATAGCACAATAGGTTAAGTGGGAAGCGCGATTTTATAGTACAATAGGTGAAGTGGGAAGTGCGATTTTATAGTACAGTAGGTTAAGTGGGAAGCGCGATTTAGTAGTACAGTAGGTTAAGTGGGAAGCGCGATTTTATAGTACAGTAGGTTAAGTGGGAAGCGCGATTTTATAGTACAATAGGTTAAGTGGGAAGCGCGATTTTATAGTACAATAGGTTAAGTGGGAAGCGCGATTTTATAGTACAATAGGTTAAGTGGGAAGCGCGATTTTATAGTACAATAGGTTAAGTGGGAAGCGCGATTTTATAGTACAATAGGTTAAGTGGGAAGCGCGATTTTATAGTACAATAGGTTAAGTGGGAAGCGCGATTTAGTAGTACAGTAGGTTAAGTGGGAAGCGCGATTTTATAGTACAATAGGTTAAGTGGGAAGCGCGATTTAGTAGTACAATAGGTTAAGTGGGAAGCGCGATTTTATAGTACAGTAGGTTAAGTGGGAAGCGCGATTTTATAGTACAATAGGTTAAGTGGGAAGCGCGATTTTATAGTACAGTAGGTTAAGTGGGAAGCGCGATTTTATAGTACAGTAGGTTAAGTGGGAAGCGCGATTTTATAGTACAGTAGGTTAAGTGGGAAGCGCGATTTTATAGTACAGTAGGTTAAGTGGGAAGCGCGATTTTATAGTACAATAGGTTAAGTGGGAAGCGCGATTTTATAGTACAATAGGTTAAGTGGGAAGCGCGATTTTATAGTACAATAGGTTAAGTGGGAAGCGCGATTTTATAGTACAATAGGTTAAGTGGGAAGCGCGATTTTATAGTACAATAGGTTAAGTGGGAAGCGCGATTTTATTTTTTTTTTTTTTTTTACTCAAAAGCCTCCATATATTATAATATTAACAAACAATAATTCGAATATAAAAACGCACCAAAACAAGTACAAATATAACCCACCACCAGCTGATTCAAACTGTTACCTAGCAACAATACAAACAATACAAATTGGTTCAGTACCCATCACCAGTCTGCCACTCTGCCACTGCCAGTACCCAACAAACCTGCCAGACCTCTAACTTCTAAGCCGTCCCGGGGTCCGAGTCCGCGTTCGCCCACACAATGGACGCGTCCGCCACCGCTGCCCGCACCGGTCTTCTAGCGGCCGACCGAAACCCACGGAGGCACATCAGGGACGACCGGAGTAAGGCGAAGTTGATGCGTCGCCGCACCCACGCTACCGACTCCGGGTAGGGAACCCGTCGTTTCTCCGACAGCCTCAATGCCAGCCGCTTGACAAACTGCTTCGCAGCCGGCGCCATGCCCCCGAAAGCGGAAAATATGAGGGGGGTGAAGGTTGAGTGCTCAGCCTCACGGATCCGCTCCTCGTATCTCCGGATCTTCCTCGCCTCGTGATGGAGGTGGGCGGCGTCCAGCGACATCGCTGCGTTGGTGTCCGCCAGCGGGTTGAACACCGACACGTCGATAAACATCTTCTGGAAGCGGTTGCCCCAGAATCCGCTTACCGACACGTCGAGTCTCGCCTGCTGGTCCGTCGAGGTGGACCGGAGAGTGAAGGACTCCCCCGTCAGCGGCTGGAGCATCGGCTCGACAGCCACGTTGTGGGCCACCTCAGTCAGGGAGTCGGCGACGAAATCGCGGATCTCGTTGTGTCTGATTGAGGGGAACCCCCCAGTGGGACACGACAGAACGTGGGAAGGAGAAAATCGCGACCCACAGACACAACGAGAGGGAAGATTTCTTGGCGACCAACCGTACCGGAGACAAACTGCGTCACGGAACTCTTCCTTGGACAGGTGAGTGTCGTGCAACGTTAAGGGTTTGGTATTTAGCCAGGCAGACGCACCTTTCTCAGTAGTTAGTCCGCACAAATTGTGCATTTCACTACTTAATTTGTCATAAACCTCCTCCTTTTTAGCTTTCGCTACAACAGAGGAGGAGGCTGCAACTAACTTCTCTACGTGCGTCTGCTCTTCCCTAATCGTCACCATTGACTCACCCTCCATGGAGATGAACGGGTCGCAGATCCTCCGGGAGTTCTCGTATTGGGGTCGTAGATCCTCGGGAACCGGGATCCCCAGCCCCCCATCCCGAACCGGTAGCGACAGCAACTCGCGTTCCGTCGCCGATACCGCCGGCCGGTCAATGATCCGGCAGAGGCACTGTTCCACGGCCTCCTCCAACTTCCCAAAAGAATCCGTGGCCCCTGGGACGACGCGCGCCAAGAACCGCCACCGGCAGGAGAGACCGAAGGCGAGGCCGGCGTACGCGCAGTGCGGGTCGACTGCGGCGATGGTGGCGAGGCGATCCACGTCGGCGGCGAACTCCTCCACCTTCCGCTCGGTGTACTCGCGCTGGAACTCCTCGGTCCCGATTACTCCGCCGAGGAGTTTGTTCCCCACCGTGTCGATGGCAACGCCGGTGTCCGCGAAAATCTCCTTTGCCTCCTCCAACTTCTCCGGCTTGACGGTGAGGCAGCACTTAGTCGGGTATAATAGCGATTTTATAGTACAATAGGTTAAGTGGGAAGCGCGATTTTATAGTACAGTAGGTTAAGTGGGAAGCGCGATTTTATAGTACAATAGGTTAAGTGGGAAGCGCGATTTTATAGTACAATAGGTTAAGTGGGAAGCGCGATTTTATAGTACAATAGGTTAAGTGGGAAGCGCGATTTTATAGTACAGTAGGTTAAGTGGGAAGCGCGATTTTATAGTACAATAGGTTAAGTGGGAAGCGCGATTTTATAGTACAATAGGTTAAGTGGGAAGCGCGATTTTATAGTACAATAGGTTAAGTGGGAAGCGCGATTTTATAATACAGTAGGTTAAGTGGGAAGCGCGATTTTATAGTACAATAGGTTAAGTGGGAAGCGCGATTTTATAGTACAGTAGGTTAAGTGGGAAGCGCGATTTTATAGTACAGTAGGTTAAGTGGGAAGCGCGATTTTATAGTACAATAGGTTAAGTGGGAAGCGCGATTTTATAGTACAATAGGTTAAGTGGGAAGCGCGATTTTATAGTACATTTCATTTCATTTCATTGTTTTAATCAAATAAAATTGACATAAAATTGCACAAGAACATATAATAAAAGTGCACAAGATTGACACATTAAAATCGGTATAAGACATTCAGAGATACAAATTAAAATTTAAAAATTACACAGCACAGATTAAAATTTACAATAAGATGTCATAGGCATATGTATATATATAGTAAGTGTGCAATAAGTGTGCATAAGTATAACATAATCAGTAGATTGTGTTTATTATTGGTTTGGTATGAGATTTGGGCAAAGTTAAATAAGAAACAATAGTTGAAATAACATTATGATTGACATTGATTATGAAGCAAAAGGAGACAATATTTATACATTATGCAGTTCATTAGTTAGGTTCACAGACATCAAATGAAGCGATAGTAATGTAATAATGATTTGATTGATACGGAAATTAATTACCGGTAGGGTGGAAACAAGCAGGATTACGATTTGGATGGTTAATAACAAGACTAATAGCATGACAGCCAGTCGACGGTAGTTGGTTTGATAGCATAGTGGTAGTATTTAATAGCTGCACATATAAAATTGGTGACTAAGTCACCCAGTCACGAGAGCACAGCTAAACCGTTATGTTGGTTGATGTAAGTGGTTCATCTCAATATACACAATACAATTTTTATAACTTTAATTTTGGAAGTCACTAATCCAGCATTAAGGTAAAATAACGAGTGTTAGTACCAATGATCTGTGTGTGTGGTGTGGTATTATACATTAAAGTATTCCCTGATTCGTTGATTTTTAATGGAGAAATGTTCTCTTCTGAGGGTAAATACAGATGTGATGAAATCAATATGTCGATCTTCAATGTAACTTGTTGTGCCTTCACAGACGTATTTCATTAGAGACTTCTTGTTGTACACTGAATTTAAAAGTGAGTTGGTAGATGGAATTGCGTACTCCTGATTTGCTCTGTTATAAGTTCCACCTAGTCCTAGGTAATTGTCTTTAGAAGTATTACAAGATTTATCAAGGTTAATACGGAGGCAGTATTGGAGGGTGAGGCTAGGGCAGTACTTCACTCGCTGGATAAGTCTGAGCATACTCTTGAAAGCTTCGTTTGACAGATTTCCTGTGTTAAAGAGCCCTATTACAGTGCTGTTACTCAAGTAGTTGCCGACGCATAGTAGTCCCCTCAGATGTTTTCGGTAGTAAGCATCGAGTGATTTCACTTGAGTATCAGTAAGTGTGCCAATTTGGAAGGTAAGATTATAGAGTAGAGAAGGTAATGCGCATGAGTTCCAAATTTTTCTAACGTCCTTTACCTCATGCTTACGCGATGTCCAACCATTTCTGTGGAAAATCTCCGATAGCAACGTGATTTTGCAGATAACATCATGGTAAGCTGTAATGGGCTCATGAAATACCTTATAGCCGAGAAATGTTATGCTCCTACTAAAGGGAACAAGATCACCCATCAGGTTAAGGAAGCATGGTATATACTTGTTACTTCTAGGGGGCTTGCAGTACGTCCATTTTGTTTTATCAGTGGCTATGCCAAGTCCAATTTTTCTGAGTGACTCATTTAGGCGTGCACTCATCATTTCAATTTCACTGGATAATGTAGATATTAGGAGTATGTCATCTGCATACGAAAGGCAGCCAAGCCATTGATTATTGATGAAGCACCCAAGTTTGATATTCTCCATGTCTGTGAAGACTTCTCTTAGGAAGAAGTTGAAGAGGTGTGGTGAGAGGATTGAACCTTGAAGTATTCCAATTGTTACCTTGAACCCATCAGTGTCAATACATTGACCAAACTTGATGAACATATAGCTATTTGAGTAGTAATGCACCAACATTCTACAAACATATGGGTTGATTTTATGTCTCAGTTTGTTGAAAAGTTTGCAATGATTCACCTCATCGAAGGCACTCTGTATGTCCATCTGACACACATATGTTCCTTGGTTTTGCTTTTCATTGTTGTGGATTAACTCAAGCAATGCTGCTACCACAATATCTGTTCCCAAGCCCTTACGGTAAGCTGTTTGGAGTTCAGCTGGAGCAATGTTGGTTAGGTAGTGTTTCAAGATTATCGCTTCCATAATTTTGGCAAAGATACTAATTGTTGACACAGGCCTGAATGATTTTGGGCAGTAAGGATCCTTTCTTGAGCCTTTGTGTATGGTGTTTAATAATGTTCTACCAAAAGAGGTGGGAACTTTTCCTAGCAGGAGGGCAGCTTGAATAACATTCCTTAAGCATACCGAAATTACTATTGGATCAAGATTTAAAAGGTGTTCGACAGTCAATGTGTCAAAATCTGGTGCCTTCCCTCGATTCAGAGAAAAGATCGCGCATTTTACCCACAATTCTGAGATCACCGGGGTACAAGAGCCATCACATTCATCATCTAGGTCTTTGTTGAGAGTGAGAAGGTCTTGAGTATTTGTGTTATCATTTTCACATCGAAATTTTTTTGAGAAATATGATTTTATCCTTTCCTCAGTTGTTGGATCTGCTGCTTTCGGACTATTCTTTTTAGTGCTGAAGAATTTCCAATAGTCTTTTGGTGATGTGTTCTTGTTGCTTGTTGCCCTCAATACCTGATCCGCTGTCAGCTTGTTTGCCAACCAGTTTCTGAGTCTACGGCTATTCTTTTTGGACTCTTTAAAGGCCTCCCCAAGTGGGTCATAAGGTGACTTTCCATTACTGCACCATTGTTTATATAAACCTTTTGTTGTTTTGCTCCGAGAGTTGAGCTTCTTGTTTATTATTCTAAGGTTTTTGGTTTTCTTTCTGATTGTGATTTTCATGATAAACTTTGAAGCTGCTTGCTGAATGGTGTGTGTCACTTTCTCTAGATACACATTCATTATTTTTTCTGTCCAGGTAATAGGGTTATTGCCATACTCTTCCTGGAGTGCTTTGAGATTGGTGTTCACCTCTATTTTATATTTGGATATATTTTCAGCCGATGTTTTGTTCCAATTAAGTAACAGTTGTTTCTTGGTGCATTTCATTCTCACTGTGGTGTTGCTTATGGCTTCCTCTTTAGGTTCGGTTGCTGGAGCTAAAATAGGATATAGTTTAATTGATACTGGGCTGTGGTCTGATCCATTCCTGAGTTCGTCATGGTCATACACCTGACCTTCTGTGCAGAGTCGAAGTCCATTGAGGTTTGTGAGTACATGGTCAATATAAGAATTTCCATGGCCCTGGAATGTATGACACGGGCCATTGCATAATTCTAGGGTATCAACAGCTGTAAGTTTGTTATCAGTGAGAAAATTTAATAGCATTTTACCACGCTTTGTTGGTTGTTGTTGGTTACACCGTGGTCCTTGACTGGAGCCAATATCGGCATTAGCATCAATCATGATGAATGGTGTTGCATGACTGAAATGCGTCAAAGTTGCCTCCAATCTCCCCAGGAAAGAGCTAAATGTTTGGTCATCCTTACCACTGTCTGGAGCATATCCTGCAATTAGGGCAATGGGATTGACATTGAGAGATTTGACATTCGTCACAATACCAGTTATATCACCACCAGATTCAAACTTATTTATGACATTGAAAATGTTTTTGCGGTAGAAAAGTGCTGTTCCACCAACTCCTCTTTTTCTGAGTGGATTTGACATTTGTTTGCTGACTGTAAACTCAACTTCAAACTCGATGTGCAGATTTCTGAGAAAAAGTTCACATTCCTGTGCATCTAACCAGTGTTCTTGAATTCCTAAAACATCACAATCTTCCAGTAGATCAGTTATGTATGGAGCATTTCCGTTGAACCCGCGGCAGTTATATGTGGATATTCTAAGTTGAGTTAATGGCAATGCATCCTTTGTTGCAAGATATTCTTTCCTATAGATAACATCATTTGTTGACATATCTAATCGCTCAGTTTTACAGTGCATGTCAGTTGAGCTAGATTCTGGTGATATTAGACCTGCCGTTGTATCTGCCTGTAGATGATGAAGTCCTCCCATTTGGCATAACCTGGATTGCTTTTTCCATGATTTTTTGTTAAAGACGCTGCCTCAATGGGTACGAAGGAAACTTAGTGCTATGTTCTTGATTCGTGAATGCAGATCTGCGGTTTTTCCATTCAGTACATATGATTCCAAAAGGCCAGAAGTTATCCGACAGCACATAGCACAAGCAGTTCTGTTGTATCATAATTTTCATATTCTTGAAGTTGCCATGAATCCTAGTTGTAACTCTGCCTGCTCGAATCCCTTTGATGCTTAGGTAGTCTAGAATATCCTCCTCCTCATTTTCACGGTGTATGCCATTTACGAAAATTGTTTCAAATTTTTGTGATTCAGCATGTTGTAGAGTATTCCTATTGTTTGTATTTGTTTTACTGCCTGGAAACTTTTTGTCAGAGTAAAATTGTCCTTGAGAATGAGCTGGTGGGAAGTATAGGTCCCGGTCTCTTGTGAGTGGTTTCAAGTCCCCTTTGTATGAGTCATTGTATTGAGATGAATTCCCATCATAATGATTGAATGGTTTGACTTTTTTTCTTGAGGAGCTATCATAAGGTTTTATTTCACTTTTGCCTTCTTGATTTCCAGGACAGATTGGTTTCATTTTGCTTTCTGGGTTACTTTTCACATGTGAGAAGGACATTGAGACTTGCTTTTTGGCCCCTAAAATGTTATTGTTATTCTTGCCCCTTATTCCTTTGGATGTGAGTGTTTCACCCTGTTGATTAAGTTGTGATTCACTTGGTACATTCTCACCTGATGAAGTGTCATCATCAATTATTTCATCCAAGACAATATATCTGTTCGAACATAATATGGAATCTGGTTCCTGTACTGGTTGTTTGAGTATATGGCTAGCTGTGAGTTGTTTCCTTTTAGATAAAACACTCACATATGCTGGTGATGATGGTGATGACATGATCTTGTCAGCTCTGTTTAGAGTGTCATTAGATATCCTGTCTGGGTCAGCATTGTAAATGGATTTATGTTGATTGTTGACTTGATCTCTGTGTTTTTGATCTCCTATTCTAGCTTCTAATAGCATGCGCTGGTGTCTCTCATGTTGGAGTTCTTCTGTTATTGATTGATTCTTCTCTCTTAATGCTGATATATCTTTCTCCATAATACAGATGCGTGATTGAAGTGTGGAAACCGAATGCAGTAGGTCTGCCCTTAGACAGTCAATTGTGTCTAAGTTATTATTTTCTTTTGTCTTATATAGTCGCTTTCTGCATGACTCCAGGAATTTAGATTCATTAATGCATTTGTACAGCTCTAGTATGTCTCCAGATGTATCAGGCCGAGATGCATGCTGCTTTAATTTCAGTGATACATTCTGTGAAGGTGTCATAAGTGGCTTCACTTGTTCAAATAGTACACTTCTTAGTTCCAACAGTTCGTCAAGGTTTTTATCAGACAGGATTTTCAGAGCTACTTTTCGAGAATTTCTAAGAATTTGCTTGAGCATGTCAATTTTACTTGGAACTGAACCCTTCAAAGATTCTTTGGTTTCCTCATTTATATGTTTTAATGATTTCGGGTATGGTGATGTATTTTCAGGTTGTATACGGTTGTCATTCTCGTCTAGTTTGATGTCGGCATGCTCTACCAACTTCATATTGTTGAGGCAGTCACTTATCCACTGGCGAGCAGTGTCACTATTGTGAATGATTGGAGATATGGATTTTGTGTCTTTGGCTGTAGCAAGCGCATATAGGCAAACATATACTCCACAGTCGTAGCTGTTTGTTTGTTTTGGGAAATGGGAGTTATTGACCGAAGCTGTCCATGACTCATTTATAATATCTATAGGGTGCATGGTACTAGCATTGACTCCATTTGAATTGGTCCAGGGGTTGCATTGGTCTATTTTGTTCAGTAAATCTACTAGAGCAAAAGTTGTCTTGGTTGGCATGGATGGCTTTAGAGAGTCCAGTGTGTGGATGGTTTTATTGATGCAATTTGCGATGTGGAGTACAAAATGTCCTTGAAGGCATTGTGGGATGAATAAAAGTTGAGGTGGGGTATTTTGATATCGCCCTATGTATCTCTGTGATAAGTATTTAATGGCGCTAAGTTCATCACAGTGCGGAGTGAGAAGCTTTGTGCTGAGGTCAATACTTATGGCAGCAGTATGTGGAAGTGACCGCTCCAATAATGACAGGAAACCCGAAACTACAGTATCACTCAGCCAAGATTTCGGTCTTAGTGTTTTTAGATCACTTGGAAGCGGAATGACAATGCCTGGTGGAATAGTGGTCAGTTTACTCAAGTGTTCCATAATGGGTGTATTAAGATTTTTTGCCGGGATGGGTTGGGTGTTATTTGGGTAACACTCATAGACTTCAGCATCTACAGTTGCTGTATGATCTTGAACCATATAGGAAGTGATTTCAGAGCAGCCAGTGGTTGGGGTTGTTAAGTTGGGTAGTTTATGGAAGAAATCTGTTATTTTGCTGCCTGGACATGCTGGAAGAGACTGAGGTGCAGGATGAGAAGGGGGCTTTGGTTGTGCCAGTGGTGTAGGTTGAGAAGTTGGTGTTGGCTGAGGATGGAGTGTTGGTTGAAGAGGGGGTGTTTGTTGTGGTGATGTTATTGGTTGTAAAGATAATCTTGTTTGAGATGGTGGCATTGGTTGTGAAGTAGGGATATGTTGTGAGGGGGTTGATTTTTGCGAAGGGGGTGTTTGTTGGAAAATAGGTATTTGTAAGGGGGGTGTTATTTGAGAGGAGAGTGTTGGTTTAGGGTGGCCCAGTGCTGTTTGAGGAGGGGGTGTTGTTTGATGCGGAGGTGTTGGCTGGGATTGAGTTGTTTGTAATCGGGGTGTTAGTTCGGAAGTGTGTGTTGGTTGAGAGGGGATAGTTAATTGAGAGGGGGGTGTTGGTTGAGACAGTGAAGGTTGGAGATGAGGTGTTAATAGTGGGGGTGTTGTTTGAGAAGTGAGTGTGGGTTGAGAAAGGACATTTATTGGAGAAAATGGTTTTGGTTGAGATGAAGGTGTTATTTGAGAATAGTGTATTGCTTGACAGGGGATTGGAGGTTTGCAGGTTGGTGTTGGTTGAGATGTAGCGTCTGGTGGTGTATCAATTTGACTATTGGAGCAATCTATAGTAGATTCAAGGACGATTACAGATTGCTCATTTACTGGTGCACCATTGACTGTTATATTAGTATTATCCATACTCAAAGCAGAAGCTCTATTGTATTTACCAGCAGAGCTGTCTTCAGTTAGGGGAATTTTATTAGACATATATGTTTGGTCTACCATAGGGTTCACAGCAGATCTTGTCACAGACTCTGGAGTAACAGTAAGGTATACTGATTGATCTGGATCCAAATTAAAGTTTTCAGCCAAATCCAATGCTGGATTGTTTATGTTGTTAGTTGTATTTATCTTTATAGACCTCTCGGCTCTAAGCAGTAAAGCTGCCCGTGTTCCAGAGGGTGAAAGGTTCCGACTGGAAAGGAATGACTTAAGTCGAGCAGTGCTCATTTTCCTAATGTCTGGGGTCTTCTCCAATATTGGAGCCATGTGGATAATTGGTGGCAAAGAAAACAGTGTGTTGATGAGAAAAATGAAGATCAAAAGTATTTTTAGTGGTGGGAGCTAACGTGACTTCAGACCAAAAGGGAAACTTAAAAACGTTTGTGAATGCAAAAACAAAAACAAAGAACCAGAATTTATACCCGCAATTTACCAGTGTAGCCCTTCTGGTATGTAGGCCAACTGAAAATTTTAAAACAATGACAAAATTAAAATTCCGTGATCGAGTTACACACAGGGGTTTTGCTATACACATCAATTACAATATATAGAAGAGATATGATATTTACCAATAGGTCAGCAGAAAAATAAAAGCAAAATGTATCGTATAATCAATAGATTCGAGATAGAGTATGTGATTTTCACAAGCTTTTTAGGAAGATAATGGTGAAATTATGGCCAAATGTATGTCATATGAAATAGTGTGGTAAACAGAAAACAGAACAGACATTCAGGTAGTATTAAACATTAAATGAGAAACAGTTGGGCCTAGGGACAATCACAGCACAGACTACAAATTATGCGATAGTAATATGATAATGATTTGATTGGTATAGAAAATAATTACGAAGATGATTATGAATTCAAAGGTGGATAACATAACAAACTTCAATCGGATGATGAGCAGTCAATGGTGGTTGGTTCGATATTCTTACCTTTCGCAGTCCAGCAGATGAGTACAGTGTCTCACTATATATGGCAGCAACCTTGGTAATCCTCTTCTACTTTACGTTCTAGCTGTTGGTTTATTTCTGTGGTTGTTAGGCAACCAGTCTCCTCACGATCGATAGGCTTCTTAGCGATCGGTTATCGAGGATAACGAGATCGTGCCACGCCAAAACTTCTTCTGTGGTCACACGGAAGGTGGCCCTGTCAAAAGTTATTTCCTCACTCTGAAGCTGTCCAGAAGTCCGTCGAGAAACAATCCTCTTTAAGGAGCTAGTCGTAAAGGAGGTAGGCCTAGTGGGGTTTATCCTCGCGTAATGCTGAGTGGTGAAACTGATCAGTTCTGAGTCAATTCTGTATTTCAGTTGTACAGCAATAGGCCCTATGTTGTCACTTACAGCATAAAACAGCCGCACAGACAGACAGACAAAGACAGCCGCACAGACAGACAGACAAAGACAGCCGCACAGACAGACAGACAAAGACAGCCGCACAGACAGACAGACAAAGACACCCGCACAGACAGACAGACAAAGACAGCCGCACAGACAGACAGACAAAGACAGCCGCACAGACAGACAGACAAAGACAGCCGCACAGACAGACAGACAAAGACAGCCGCACAGACAGACAGACAAAGACAGCCGCACAGACAGACAGACTAAGACAGCCGCACAGACAGACAGGCAAAGACAGCCGCACAGACAGACAGACTAAGACAGCCGCACAGACAGACAGACTAAGACAGCCGCACAGACAGACAGACTAAGACAGCCCCACAGACAGACAGACTAAGACAGCCGCACAGACAGACAGACAAAGACAGCCGCACAGACAGACAGACAAAGACAGCCGCACAGACAGAGAGACAAAGACAGCCGCACAGACAGACAAAGACAGCCGCACAGACAGACAGACAAAGACAGCCGCACAGACAGACAGACAAAGACAGCCGCACAGACAGACAGACAAAGACAGCCGCACAGACAGACAGACAAAGACAGCCGCACAGACAGACAGACAAAGACACCCGCACAGACAGACAGACAAAGACAGCCGCACAGACAGACAGACAAAGACAGCCGCACAGACAGACAGACAAA
>JAUCBJ010000188.1:0-15258 GCA_032718475.1 Nemertoderma westbladi | reverse complement strand
TCCCATCTTGGCGAATTAATATCCCGCCTCAATATTAATTTCTAAATTTTGGGAAAGGAGCAGGTTACAGTGGCACGTTATTTTAACCAAAACAATAAAGTAAACACAATAGAACAGGTTACAGTTTTATTTTTGAGAGTAATCAGCTGTTGTTATTTGCGTCCAATTTCCCCTGGAGAGGGATGAATTTTTATTGCGTCCAGCCCCCCCCCCCCCCCCCCCCCCCCCCTATCTTGAAATCCAAATACCAAAAATATATTTATTATATGAACAATCTATTTGGAAATTGTAAGTTCGGCCTATCTCTTTACCATAAGCTCAGTATCTTTATCTGGTGTGTTTCTATTATTTTACCAATTATTTAATATGTTTGATAGAATTGAACAACACCGCCCAACACAACCAACTCTCTATCCGCCTCGAGCATCGAGAATACGAGAAACTCGATCGAAATACCTGCTTATCCCAGTAGTATCCGTCCGTAGTCTAGTCACCGGACCGCTGCGGTTTACTCCCGTAGAACAGTAGGAATTCCCGCAGCTTCCGACCCAATTCGACAACGAATTCGCTTCACACTTTTCGCGTCACAGAGAACGTAATCCAGTGCGATAACGTCTGCCCAACGTTCAACCATTTCCCCCAGGCGATCCCAGGATCCGGGCCGCCGCTAAACCCAGATCGCAATCCTCGTCGTTTCGTCCAGTCGTCGACGTAAGTCAGTAAGTGGGACTCTTCCCACCGCACTCCAAGGTGGGTGACCGGAGTGAGGCACGATGAACTTGGCAGTGGCCCGCATTACGATCTGAACGACCGCCGTATTCAGAATTCTACGAGAAAACTACGATAGAAGTACTATACACTAATTTCAGAATTTGTATAATAATACTTCCTACTGTAAGGGTCCAGTAGTATACCGCTTACCAGATCCTAGTAACGATGTATCTTACTATGAGACTCTAGTAATGTATACGGGCTCGTACAGTATCTGACAACAAATCCCAGTCCAGGATATCTAAACAAACAGATACAATACACAAACGACTACTGGCGAGGAACAGAGCCTAGTATCTATTCTATGTACGTGAGCGGGTCTAATGCCTACGTACTAGACAAAAGGATACCTGTCCTCTAACCGGTGAGGCAGATGTACAGTTACAGTAACAGACCAAACTCACGGGAAAACAATCCCCGCGCAGCGAATCCTAACTATCACTGACAGTCCTAAATACAGTAACTTGCCGCGGTGTGATTTATATGGTTTATATACGAACTAGGTGGTTAACAGACCTAGTGTAACAATGCTGATTACCCCTGTCTAAATCAGCCTAAAAGGTCGTGCCTAAATGTAACGATAACTGATCCCCCTGTACGAAATCAGTCTAAAGGGTCAGGCCTAAATGTAACAATACTGCTGGACAGAAAACAACAGTTTAATAACGAAAGTGAAATACTCTCTCTTGCCGCAACTAAATCAGATCCTAATTTTACAAATACAGATAATTTCTACCTAAAGTAATGTATAGTGCGCTATAGCTAGTAGAACTCTAAGGGCAATATGTTTTAGGGCGTGTGTGTGTGGGTGTGTTACAAATAAAACAATTTCGTGTAATTCCTTTTACTAGGTTTTAGTGATTTTCTGACCGAAATGATACCGTGCGCTAGCTACTAAAATAAACTAGTCGCGTTTTGTAGAACTTTATACTCACAAATGACGTCAAAGCTCTCTCCTTCCTATCCACAACCCAATGGGCAACCACGGTGTTAGTAACTACACCCGTGATCGGCACTAATACCAGATTCTGGTTGTAAGATAAGAAATAGGGGTTAATCGCTACCGTACGTTAGCTGATCTGGTATACTAATTTAATTCTAGAACTTTGTTGCTGCGGTAGTTAGCAGCAATACCTATCAGTACGTGGCAAGGCGCGGTAGGATATTAATAAACCTCCCTAGGCCAAGCAGTGTGCCGGTAGCAGAAATACTCCTTGCCTGATCAAATAGCTAACTCCAGACAGGGGGGGGGGGGGGGGTACTAATGTACGTTCTACAAAGCGAACCGGTACCAAACAGTCAGTACTACGAATCACTAAATTATGGAACATATGCTGTCCGTACCTAATATGTACTCGCGTACTGACGAATGGCAATAGTTCGCACCTGTAGGAAGTACAGGTTAACCCAGGGGTTCGTAGGACTGACAAAGGGGGGGGGTGTTTCTGTCTGAATATAATTATTTGATCCTAAATTTGCGGCGTCCAGGACGGCGTCACGCTTACCCTGATCTATAGGTCTTACGGCGGGCAAGGGCGTCGAACAAAGTCTTACCTTCTCACAAAGCGGGCGCTGCATGGCAAGTTGAGCATTTCGAAGGGCAAAGGGGGTGCGCGGTCAATCCAATGTGGGCGCTAGCGTGTTGTGGACATCTTTTCCCTGCGTTGCTTACGGCCTAACGGTCTAGGCTGCCATCTTCCCTGATGTTTGGCTGTCCCAAAGTTGGACCAAAAGAAAACATGTTCAGGAATTTGCAGTATATTTACAGTTTTACAAAGGATTTATCAAACAAAGTTTCAACAAGAAACCAAATAAACTAAATTAACAATTGAACTAATACTAATCTGGGATAAGAGTGAAGTAACGTGATAAGTGTAAGAGAGTAAGTGATAACCGAAGGCAAACCGGCCTTTTTATACTAAATATCGCACATGGAAACCAAACAGAATTTTCCACAGCTTCACATTTGAGCAATAAAGTGCTTTGTGCCCTATGATTGGCCCAGCTCATCGTTCAACGCAGTCCGGCCCTTACACTAATCTGGGACATGGAATCCTAACAGAATTTTCCACTGCCTCACATTTGAGCAATAAGATAATTTATGCCCTATGATTGGCCTGGCTCATCATTCGCTACGTTGTACGCTTCTCATTGGTCCACCAATTAGCACCAAACGAAAATAAATGGCCCCAAAATACAAATTTCCCGACCGGGATTCGAACTCGTAACCTATGTAATGTAACCAACGCCTTAACCATCTGACCACTACGCCACGAGAGTACCTAAGGGTTTTATGTGTACAAATATGAATAGGCATATTACATTACTGTAACTTAATCAAAATGCGTCGGATTTTCGAAAGTTTTTACGTTAAAGTTAAACTACAAATGCTACCTTATAGTGAAATAATTCATCAGCGGCCGAAAAAATGAAAGTCAGAACAAATCTATTGGTCTCGAGTACCACATTGCTAATATACAGTACTACCAAAGTAAATCAATTTCACGTACCATTTAGAGCTTATATCTCGTCTGATCGATATATTTTGGAGATACTTCATTAACTTTAAACATTACTCAATTGATAATTCTTGTAGCTGGACAATGTGTTGCAGCTATGTCTTAATGATCTGTTAAAACAATAACTCTCATCTTCGATGATAGATGATTTTGATTTATACCCATAGATAACGACGTATAATGCTTTTATTAATATATATTTTATTTCACTTCGCATCCACTCTGGTCCTTTTAATGCGCATATATTTCATGTAAATTTAAATTTAATACGCATATATTTCATATAAATTTAATACGCATATATTTTATCTCATTCCATATGACATCCAGTCTGTCTCATAATTATTAGCAATGCTCCTTTAATGGAATATTTCTAATCTAGTATATTTTTAAGACCAACATTAAAATACAGTAATAATTTTAATTCCGTGTATTTTAATGTACTTAATTTATTGACTCACATTTTGAAATACGTATGTTTTTTTTATGGGGGAAACCCCATCATCATAATACTAAAGTTAATTTGTCAGCATATGTTATCTTTGTTTTAAGTTACAGTATGGTGTAAATTTATATTAATAAATAATAATAATAATATTACATTAGTTATTATTTATAAATATAATGTAGAACTTCGATCTTGACGACTTTCAAACAAGTGTCGGAGCAGTTCCTACTGACAACTCCTCTTGTAACGAACGTAACAACTACAAAACAAATATATTGAATAATTTGTTATTAATAGCTTATTTAAGGGAGAAAAGTTAATCTTTGGGCCAAAACGTCCGACATGCAAATCTTGTATTTCATTCATTGGGCCGAAACGTCCTAGGCCAAAACGTCTTAGACCGAAACGTCTGTTACCCGTTTAAAAGTATATAATTTAAAAATAAATTTTAAAAGAGCAGGAGCAGGTTACAGTGGCACGTTATTCTAACCAAAACAATAAACTTAACACAATAGAACAGGTTACAGTTTTATTTTTGAGAGTAATCAGCTGTTATTTGCGTCGAATTTCCCCTGGAGAGGAATTAATTTGTATTGCGTCGAAAGTCCCCCCTATCTGCTGATCTGCAGTCAATACTGCGAATGAATATTAATACTATGTTGAACTACAATAACTAAGTAATACTTTATCAATTAAATATTATAGTATGTTATGGAGTACATTATAGGTCCTTCACACTTATACAGTAAAGTGTTCTTAAAAAAGGATAAAGTTCTTTAGGCCTACCCGGATCTCAGCGAATAATGATTTACAATTAAACGCCAGAATGACAAAGTGCCTTTAGGGAACTCTTAAGGATTTGTACTACAGTTCCCCAAAAGCACTCTGGCATTTTGGCATTTACGCTGGTTGCAATTATTTAGGTACCTGGAAAATGACAAAGTACCAAAGTGCCTTTTGGGAACTATTCGTGTTACTTAGCCACACGTGACGACCTGGACGCTGCAATTTCGCAACGGTAGTGACAGCTACTGAGCTAACGGCACAACTATGATGGAAGGTGATGCTGGTCCGAAGAGACTTGTAGTACTGGACGATCTGTCAACTTAACGGGCTGAACTCGATATTCGGTTGGATGGATATGAGTCAACACAGGCAGAAGTCCAATCCAAACTGGAGGAGCTTGATACTGCAAATGTAACAAATGTGGCTGCACTGTCCACCAGGGCGTTAATGTTAGTAGTGGCGGATAACAACGAAGCTGGAGACAGTCCATGTTCCTGGACTGAAGTCGTAAAGAAAAACAGAGTCCAGTTGCAAGAACTGTAGGATACAGTTGCGAAATACAATTCGACTGCCGTAGCTTCTGCAACGATTGAGAAAGTAATCCACCTAAATGACAAGAGGGAACTTAATGTCATTATTCATCGAGTTCCGGGAGACAACCAGACAAACACTCAACACCAACAACGGTAACTTGATGAAGTTTATTTAGAAGACAAACTGCATGAAAAGTTGCCTTTCCAAGAAATTCTGAGACTGGGGAGTATGTAGTTGGGGGCATCCGTCTATATTTTGATCGGGACCTGTCAAAGTTTGAACGGAAGCCGAGTTTAAATTGAGAGAAAGGTGGCGGGAACTCCAGCGTCCCTGTTGTTCGGACGTTGGTCCCTTACAGGGGCCCAGGTTCTTGAGGACAACAGCAACGATAAGGGGAGAAATGCTCAACAGCTTCTTATCGTCTAACTACTATATATGCGCCGACACAACCTCAAAGTTCTCTGGCCCATGTATTACCTTCAGGGGTCGTGGCCACTCGTATATTGACCACAGTATTACCAGTGAAACTGGAATGAGTTTCCTAACGAATGGCACGGTGTACGATGAGGACCCGGTCCGTAACGACTCGGACCACGTTCCTGTAACAGCCACTTTTAGGTTACATACAAATAAACAAAGTGAAAAGTTTTGTGACACCAACCTGATTTCCACCATACGGTTTGCCTGGGATAAAGTAACCAGTGAGCAAACTGAGAATTACAACCAACTGGTGGATAGTGGCATTAATATTATCCGTTCTGGCTTTCCACATCACACGAAATGGTCCAGGGACGAGCTGGAGATGTTTACCACAGGAGTTAAAGATACTATATTCCAATCAGCGAAGGCAATTTTCCCCATCATAAAGGTACATTGAAGATCTAAGAATCTTAGAATAAGGTCGAATCAAATCAAGGAACGCTCTAAAACAACGCATCAACTCTACAACCTGTGGTGCGGCGAAGGGAAGGATGAAAGTAGTACTTATGGGCAGGCATTTAAGGAATCGAAACACGCCGGGAGACGACTAAAAAATTGGTTATCAAATACCAAGTATCCAATGCGGTGAACAGCAGATCTAAGCTGCTAAGGAGAGATCCCAAAAAATTTTGGAATAGTTTCAAACCGAAATCCTCTCAAGAACCTCCTGCCAGCGTCCAACAGAATATCAGAAGCAACATGTCTAAGACCCATAAAGAAGATACAGATTACATTAAGTCCTTATCACAATTGATAGACGAGGTACAAGAGGTGAGCAACACTGCCAATCTCCCGGCGGTCGCACCTCTGACAATAAAGAGAGCAGTATCTATCCTCTCCAAAGGAAAGACACCGGATATTAATTCACTCGTCGTTGAACATATCATCAGCATTAACTTGGAGTTAATATGTGAAGTCCTAGCAGATATAATCAATGCATCGTTTAGACTCGGTGAAGTACCTCAGCTATTTGGCAAAACAATCGTCACCCATCTGCACAAGGGCAAGGGCCGTGACCCTCTTCACCCCAAATCGTATAGACGCATTGCCACAGTCAACCTATTTGCAAAGGTGTTCGAGTCCGTGCTTCTCAGTGAGTTTCTCCCGATCCATGACATCATTCCACCATCACAGCTGGCATACCAAAAGAGGATTGGTTCCGATCTGATTATCGGAGCCCTGCTTAAATGTCTAGAGACACAACGCTGAAAGGGAGTCTCTGTCTACATCTGCCAGTTGGACGTTGAGGCAGCCTTCGATAGTGTGGAGTACTTGACCCTCTTCAGCAAACTGCGACATCACATCAACCCTTTCATATGCCTCTCGCTACTGGCATACTACAGATGCAGCATAGCATTCCTTAAATTCGGTTCAACAGTCTCCACTGACGGGATACCGCTCAAACATGGCATGAAGCAGGGTTCGCTGCTCTCCCTGTTACTCTTTAATTTTTACACAGGCGGAACTCTAGGGGCACTGAACAATGCCGGTTTCGGACACAGCCTTGCAGTTGGATGGCTGGGTTCAATTTGTTATGCAGACGATATTCTCCTCATTGGAAAATCCGCCCAGGAAATCGAGGACCAACACAAAATAGTGACCGAGAATCTAGCTAAAGTTCAACTAACCATCGAAGAAAGCAAGACACGTTGGATGTGTATATTTGGCTACGGTCGCCATGAGCGTGACATCACAACTTTCCTCAATGTCAATGGCCGCCTGGTGCCTTGCAGCCAATCAATTAAGTTTTTGGGCTTTAAACTTCACTTCAATCCCAGGGCTCTGGCCGACTGCATTCAAACCATTTCCTCCATTTCCGAATCTTTCCATAGAAATGACTAGACTGTGCGGTGGTTAAATACAGCGACCTTGAGTCTTCTTTGGTCATCAATAGCAATCCCATGTATACTGTATAGCGTTAAATTCTTAGTTGGCTCATTGACAGACACCGAGTTGACTAAACTGGAAGTCTACTATAGGCGAATACTCCGTGGTTTGCTACATTTGGGTAACTATGCCAGCAATCAAATTGTCTACAAACTGATGAAATGTAACCCTATCACATCCGATGCATTTGCAGCATCGCTTGGGACAATTTTGCGAGTTTCGAGTTGTCCAAAGTTCAATCTCCACATCACCCTCAGTTTCTTAACCCAACTGAATTCCCAGACATCTAACAGTTTATACATAGGCCACGGGTCGACTTGCAACAACTGCAGGTGTCTCTTCCCAATACCACCTATATCACCTCTGCTCAACTACGACTACAGTAAACCGGAGATACTGTCAAGGCTTGAACCAGGGGCATTGACACCAGGTGAGACCACCAACTACGAATTCATCCGGCAGTGTTATGACCATAGTGGTGCAACATTTGACCACAAACACACACGTATACTAGAATTTTTCGACATACCGCACTGATATTATCCGACATAACTTTCCGGTGGGTTCCTGAAATATTAAAACATACAATTACAACTGATTTGTCTAATTACAACTTCAGTGTCTTATTTCGTATATTGAAAACTTATTGATATCTTACCATATATTGTATTTATACTGTCAACATGTATTGTATATAGATATTGTGTATCATTTGCTACCATTTTAAATTGTGTTGTGTGTGCATACTTCACTGATTGACCATTTTAAATTGTCGGCACAGACCAAATCTAATATATTGAATTGTATTTATCGGAGTGGTAACCCAAGGTACTACAACAACTGTGCTCATGTGGCGGACCTAATTAGTCGCATCTGTAAATCCAATAGACACAGCAACATTATAATGAATGGCGATTTCAATATGCCTAACACAGACTGGGAAACTTTATCATCATGTGATACTGGTGAAAATACATTGTTGTCCAGCATCCAGGATAACTATCTCTTGCAACATGTGGATCGACCTACACGGTTCTGACATGGCAAAACACCGAATCTACTGGACTTAGTACTATCAAGCAATGAATATTCCCTTGAGCCGCTTGTTTATCATCCTCCCCTAGGAGTGAGTGACTACAGTGTAATTGAGTTCGATGTGATGGTTGCTCGTTCTAGTTCTAGAACAGTTAATACAGATACTAGACAACGTTATAACTTCGCGAGAGCAGACTTCACTTGCATCCAGTCGGAATTAACATTGATGAACTGGTCTAGATATCTCACAGACATGGGCACCCAATCAGCATGGTCCATGATTCACAACAGGATATCAGCATCATGTGAGAAATTCATTCCTAAAGTTAAAATACGGAGGATTGGGAACAAATCGCCTCAATGGATGACAAGAGAAATTCGAGCACTAATACGAAACAAGAGGGATCTGAGGGGCTTACATAAACATTATCAGAGTGACACGTCTTATTCATGATACAAAGCAGCTAGAAACGAGTGTACAATTCGAATCAGGGAAGCACAACACAATCATGAAAAGGAGATTGCTAGGAAAGCCTCAACTAACTCTAAAGAATTCTGGAAATTCATACAATCCAAACGTAAAACAATGGGAAACTGGTGACCTCTAGCAGACACTACAACCAACAAACACTACAGCTCAGTTGCAACACTAAAGGATATCAGCATAATCCCATCTGTCCTACATCCATATACCTACGATCACCACTTAAAGACAGTTGAGTTCACGCCATCTATATTGTCTGAAGTGATCACGAAATCGACAAAATCAGGCGCCCCGGGCCCTGATGGAATATACCCTATAATGATAAAAGAGCTATCTGCCGAACTTGCTGGGCCACTTCTATTCTGTTCCACAAATCCATGACATTAGCCAATATTACCCCAATTTTTAAAAATGGCTTCAAATATGACCCAGCCAACTATAGAAAGGTCAGTCTGACGTCTGTAGTTGCAAAACTCATAGAGCGTATTGTTGCAGATACAATGTGGGGACATTATAAGGATAATTTCATTATAACAAACTCACAATATGGATTTCGCGAGGGTCGATCATGTTGCCTCCAATTACTGGATGCTATCTACTCCTGGTCATTGGCACTGGACAATCGTGAGTGCGTTGACATCGCCTACTTAGACTTCTCTAAGGCGTTTGATTTAGTTCCACACAGATGGCTTTTGAGTAAACTGGAGTCCCTTGGAATATCCGGTAACTTATTGGGATGGATCCGTAATTTCCTACACGGAAGATACCAGAGAGTCGTGGTTGATGGCAAACAGTCAGATTGGCTTCCAGTCACCAGCGGGGTTCCACAGGGTGGGGTAAACTCTATAATATACTTCATCAGCTACGTGAACGACATGCGAATTTCATTCTACAATTGTTCGCAGATGACACGAAAGACAGCTGCATTTTCCACCCTAGCATTCCTCAGCATTCCATAGGACCACTTCAGTCTGACTTAGATATATTGTACACCTGGAGCACAACGTGGCAGCTACTATTCAACAGCAAGAAGGGCAAAATAATGCACCTAGGATTCAATAACCCCGGTTTTCAGTATATTCTTGGTACGTCATCATTGGAAACAGTTCAATTCAAGAAGAATCTCGGTGTGACGTTTAAAATATTGGACTCCGCAATGTTTATTAATTTATACAAATCATTGGTGAGACCCATTCTAGAATACGCTTCCCCAGTCTGATCCCCACATCGTATTGGCGAAATTCGATTATTAGAGTCAGTGCAGCACCGTGCAACGAGGTTAGTCCGGAGTATGCGAGACAAACCGTATCCAACGCGGTTGCGTGAATTGGGCCTCCCAACATTAGAATACCGCCGACACAGGGCGGACCTAATCCAGGTATTCCGCTACCTATCCGGGATGGAGGACGTAGACTGCTCCACGGTACTCACGCTTGCGCCCAGCGATGGTCTTAGAGGTCATTCGAAATCATTGTGCAAACCTAGAGCGCGCCTATTTCAGAGGAACTCAACTTTCCACTTCCGAGTTGTTGATCCGGGGAATGCGCTTTCCGAATCCGTCATATCGTCACCATCCTTGAATGTTTTCAAAGGCCGGCTTAATCATCACTACCATAACTTTCCATTAAAGTTCACCCCTTCCTGGTGGACATGATTCATTCCCCCCCCCCCCCCCCCCCCCACGGGCATTTGTAAAACGAGGATACCAGCAAAATCCGCGGATCCTGTTGCGGATACCATAGAAGCAATGACGGATCCCAGTAGCATCCGCGGATCCTAGAAACCACGGATCCGCGGATCCAATAATAGTCTATGGTATCCGCATTATACAAATTTGTAAAACGCGGATCCCATAGCAAACCATTAAGGCAGCGGATCCCATAGACATCATTGAATAACCTTTACATGTCGCTTATGGTGTCCGCTGTTTACAAATTTGTAAAGAGCGGATCCCGTTCATTCAATGCAAATACCGGTACAGTAGTTAGGCCTTAATTATGTAGTTAGTTAACAGTTAAGCATATAATAATAATAATAAGCGAGCATATATTCATATAGCATATATATAGCATATATAGCATATATTCGACATATTGATATACAAAATAAACTAAAATATCACTGTATTTTTTTTATATAAATCACGAATATAAACGAGACCAAACAGTAAATTACAATAATAATATAATATATAACATCTTGTGTACTGTACATCATGCCCTGGAATACAGTCTCATAATTAATTAACTACTAAAGTCTTACATAATACAAATCTTAATGAGATCGCTTTGGACGACCATATCCAGCTATTTCTCATCTACATTCAGCATATTTGGAATCCTTGTTAATTAAGTCTACCACCTATTTCACAGTAACCAACGATTGCTATAAGGTTGAGGAAAAAGGACTGGTGCAATATCGACGGAGACACTTTTTAAACGATTGCATCTAAAGAATGAAAGTGAGAATAAAAATTATGATTCACACCGCTAAAGGGTGAAAAGTGGCGAAACTATTTTGACTTTGAGTTATTCTTTTCATGATACAAATTTACAGGAAGATGACATAATACATAATTTATAAGTAAGACCTCATTAAATTTCAATTTATTAAAGAAATTAATACTGATAAATAAATAATTTTTTTATTAATTAACTTAATTACCGTACCTATTGTATCATACATAATAATTAATATATTACCAGATTAATTATTAGATTTAAAATTATATCTAGGGCCTGAAGCGGTTAATTTTTCAGTCAACCGGTTAACCATTTCCAATTAACCGGTTAAAAAGTAGAAATGTTTGTGGTACAATGGTGCAACATACATACTACGGTACAAACTAAAAGTTATATCGCTGACTTAAGCTACAAACTTAAGCTACAGTACCTCCCTACTTGCAATACTGTTAAGTGCCTCTATTGCTCTATTGTGATAGAGCCACCAGTACTATAGTGTATGTATACTGTACTGTAGTCCTACAGCTGCATACAGTATAAAATGAATTTCTGAAACATCGCAATGGGAAATAAACATTAATTAAAATGGTAACATACAGGTAATAAAACTGGTAACAGAACCTGAAAACCTCAAAATGGGACATTAAGCCGGTTAACCGGTTAATCAATTTATAACCGGATAATTTGAATTAACCGGTTAACCGCTTCAGGCCCTAATTATATCATATTAAAGCTGTGCCAATTACCGTACCTATAGGCCTAATAAATAATATAAAAAAAAATTAAACAAAAAATTAACAAGCTATTATATCTACATCTGTTGTGTCCTCTACGGTAGGGACTACCCTACAGCCTACAAATCTACCAAGACGAAGCTATAGAATATCTCTATCCGTAATGTCCAGTAGTATACCGCTTACCAGATCCTAATAACGATGTATCTTACTATGAGACTCTAGTAATGAAACGGGCTCGTACAGTATCTGACAACAAATCCCAGTCCAGGATATCTAAACAAACAGATACACGTTCGTGGGGCCTTCGCGCAGCACGAGGCCCAGTTATGAGATACAAATTAAAATTGTGCGACTGTATCACAAAATCAGGTTATGAGAGATTAACCAACACCACCAATTAATCAAAGAAAGGGGGACAGTACGTGTTCACCCCTTTTAATCTGCACCCCCCCCCCCCCCTCCCTTCCCACCCACCAATACATAACCGCGACATCTACCACCCACGGAAGGGTAGCACGAACTTATTTCCAAACGCACGTTCAATATGCAAAGCCAGGTGCTTTATAGGAATATAATCAATGCAGTACTCGTCTTCATTATAAGCCTCTTTGCGTTCGACCTGTTTTGTATTAAAATATATTTATTAAACGCAGGCTGACGCTCTTTATAATAATAATACCTAGGGATGCCAGCTTCCAGACTTTCAATCTTTACTGCCGCGCAAACCCCGCAGAGGAAGTTTTGGTTTGAGAGATCAAGCCCATCGGGCGATTATTGAAAAATGGTCACACTTCACATCAAAAAATTAACATCCCCATCACCAAAAATGGTTTCCATATCCTAAAAGTATGGTATCTAAAGTGTAGGAAATGGGTATGGATGAGTAAATATTTGATCGCATAGAAAAAATACTGGGATGTAAAGTCTGCTGAAAATTGATAACATAATTATCCTAATAATTTACGTTTTTAAAAGTAATTTAAAAATATTATGGTATACATTACCATGCAAAATGCATGCATATTTTGGAAGCACCACTGCAGTAAACCATTTCACAAAAATAATTATTGGATTTCAGTAAGCCATCTTACGGAAACAAATGATTTGCTCACTAGTGCTGGAAATTCCGTCAGTCACAGAAATTAGCAGTAAAGTTTAGTTATTCTGAAACAGAAAGGCTTTCTGGCAAACTTTCTTATCCACAAATTCAGATATTCTCCTGACCACAATGCATGACAAGGACTTTGCTGTGAAATTAGCGTAGGCTGACTGGTGACTGATGAATTATCAAATATTATATTTTCCATGAATGCAGGGTCCATATTTAAAAGAAGATGACTAGATTTTCGTAAAGAATTTAATTGAAACAGTATTTAATAATAAATAAATTAATTATCGCTCGAGTTCCTGCAGCTTTTATTCGTGGCAGGAATGTTTGAACGCTAATAAGTCGGTCAATCATGGATGAAATGGAACCAAACTTGGTACACTTGTAGTCTTAAAAAAATTTAGAAATTCTACACACAGACAGACTTCTACAGTTCCCCGGTCTGCCGCTAGGGGGCGAATTAACAGAAACGTAAAAATAGCTGTAATTATAGAACCAACGATCAGATTCATCTGAAATTTAGTAGTAGTTACCTAAGAGCATTGCTTAATTAGAAATTCTACAGAGACTTTTACAGTTCCTGTCTGCCGCTAGTGGGGAATTGTTAGAGCTCCAGTTCAACGTGCTTAGCACGGTTTAATAAACAATCAATTAATTATTTTATTCAATACAGTAATTATAACAGTAAAATGCAATGTATTCTATTTTTTAGTGAAATCAAGAGATAGGAGGGGGGTGGGACTGGACGCAAATCCCATCTTGGCGAATTAATATCCCGCCTCAATATTAATTTCTAAATTTTGGGAAAGGAGCAGGTTACAGTGGCACGTTATTTTAACCAAAACAATAAAGTAAACACAATAGAACAGGTTACAGTTTTATTTTTGAGAGTAATCAGCTGTTGTTATTTGCGTCCAATTTCCCCTGGAGAGGGATGAATTTTTATTGCGTCCAGCCCCCCCCCCCCCCCCCCCCCTATCTTGAAATCAAATACCAAAAATATATTTATTATATGAACAATCTATTTGGAAATTGTAAGTTCGGCCTATCTCTTTACCATAAGCTCAGTATCTTTATCTGGTGTGTTTTTATTATTTTACCAATTATTTAATATGTTTGATAGAATTGAACAACACCGCCCAACACAACCAACTCTCTATCCGCCTCGAGCATCGAGAATACGAGAAACTCGATCGAAATACCTGCTTATCCCAGTAGTATCCGTCCGTAGTCTAGTCACCGGACCGCTGCGGTTTACTCCCGTAGAACAGTAGAATTCCCGCAGCTTCCGACCCAATTCGACAACGAATTCGCTTCACACTTTCGCGTCACAGAGAACGTAATCCAGTGCGATAACGTCTGCCCAACGTTCAACCATTTCCCCCAGGCGATCCCAGGATCCGGGCCGCCGCTAAACCCAGATCGCAATCCTCGTCGATTCGTCCAGTCGTCGACGTAAGTCAGTAAGTGGGACTCTTCCCACCGCACTCCAAGGTGGGTGACCGGAGTGAGGCACGATGAACTTGGCAGTGGCCCGCATTACGATCTGACCGACCGCCGTATTCCCAGTGTCTGAGTGTAGTAAATACCCAAATAGAATCGTACTGACAAACAAGCAATTCCGTAGTATTCCCCCGTTAATCACCTCTTGAAGCAACTCGGCTGCTCGGGTCCAGATACATCGGACTGTCGGGAGCGTTTCAGACATCAGACAGTAATGGAGCGGCATTTGCGAATATTTCCAATGGTTTTATAATAAATAAGGGGATTCAACAGTTCAATGCTAAAACAAATGGATTATTCCTAACCCCACCCCAATACAGCAATATACCTAACAGTATATAGCTTAGGTACCACAGTCTGACTAGCTTTAAATATTAGAGTATGAAAATTATTATAGGACCCTCATGGAAACGAGGTATATACCTCATGAGGCTATCCTTACACCAGAACCCTTTATTTAAGTAAATAAACATTTTATAAGTTGACTATCTACATAAATCAGTA